>JAXRKP010000681.1:142500-160000 GCA_037039925.1 Doris montereyensis | reverse complement strand
GAAGCAAGAATGAAAACAAAAGGTTTAGGGCTCTGACTATAAGAAAAAAACAGCCTTGCTTTAAAGGTATTCAGATAACAGTATAAGACATGAGCTGGCCATGCACTGATTGGATTCACATGAAAAGTGTCGAATAGTGGCAAATGTTATGTCAAATAGTGTCAAACTTTATGTCGAATAGTGGCAAATGTTATGTCAAAAAGTGTCAAACTTTATGTCGAATAGTGGCAAATGTTATGTCGAATAGTGGCAAATGTTATGTCGAATAGTGGCAAATGTTATGTCGAATAGTGTCAAACTTTATGTCGAATAGTGTCAAACTTTATGTCGAATAGTGGCAAATATTATGTCGAATAGTGTCAAACTTTATGTCGAATAGTGGCAAATGTTATGTCAAAAGTGTCAAACTTTATGTCGAATAGTGGCAAATGTTATGTCAAAAAGTGTCAAACTTTATGTCGAATGGTGGCAAATGTTATGTCAAAAAATGTCAAACTTTATGTCGAATAGTGGCAAATGTTATGTCAAATAGTGTCAAACTTTATGTCGAATAGTGTCAAATGTTATGTCAAAAAGTGTCAAACTTTATGTCGAAAAGTGGCAAATGTTATGTCAAATAGTGTCAAACTTTATGTCGAATACTGTCAAATGTTATGTCGAATAGTGGCAAATGTTATGTCGAATAGTGGCAAATGTTATGTCGAATAGTGTCAAATGTTATGTCGAATAGTATCAAATGTTATGTCGAATAGTGTCAAATATTATGTCGAATAGTGTCAAACTTTATGTCGAATAGTGGCAAATGTTATGTCGAATAGTATCAAATGTTATGTCGAATAGTGTCAAATGTTATGTCGAAAAGTGGCAAACTTTATGTCGAATAGTGGCAAACTTTATGTCGAATAGTGGCAAATGTTATGTCGAATAGTGGCAAATGTTATGTCGAATAGTGTCAAATGTTATGTCGAATAGTGTCAAATGTTTGTCGAATAGTGTCAAATGTTATGTCGAATAGTGTCAAACTTTATGTCGAATAGTGGCAAATGTTATGTCGAATAGTGGCAAATGTTATGTCGAATAGTGGCAAATGTTATGTCAAAAGTGGCAAACTTTATGTCGAATAGTGGCAAATGTTATGTCGAATAGTGGCAAATATTATGTCAAAAAGTGTCAAACTTTATGTCGAATAGTGGCAAATGTTATGTCAAAAGTGTCAAACCTTATGTCGAATAGCGGCAAATGGTATGTCAAATAGTGTCAAACCTTATGTCGAATAGTGGCAAATGTTATGTTGAATAGTGACAAATGTTATGACGAATAGTGTCAAATGTTATGTCGAATAGTGTCAAACCTTATGTCGAATAGTGGTAAATGTTACGGTGAATAGTGGCAAATGTTATGTCGAATAGTGGCAAACGTTATGTCGAATAGTGGCAAATGTTATGTCGAATAGTGGCAAATGTTATGTCGAATAGTGGCAAATGTTAGGGCGCATAGTGGCAAATGTTATGTCGAATAGTGGCAAATGTTATGGTGCATAGTGGCAAATGTTATGGCAGATAGTGGCAAATGTTATGTTGAATAGTTTCAAATGTTTTGGCGGATAGTGGCAAATATTATCTCAGATATTGGCAAATGTAATAGCGATAGTGGCAAATGTTATGGCGCATATTGGCAAATGTAATAGCTAATAGTGGCAAATGTTATGGAGTATATTGGCAAATGTAATAGCGCATAGTGGCAAATGTTATGTAGAATAGTTGCAAATGTTATGGCAAATAGTGGCAAATGTTATGGCTCACAGTGGAAAATGTTATGTCGAATAGTTGCAAATGTTATGGCAGAAAGTGACAATGTTATCTCAGATAGTGACAAATGTTATGGCGGATAATTGACAAATGTTATGGCGCATAGTGACAAATGTTATATCTAATTGTTGGCAAATGTTATGTCGGATTGTGGCAAATGTTATGTCGGATAATGGCAAATGTTATGTCGGATAATGACAAATGTTATGTCGGATAGTGACAAATGTTATATCGGATAGTGGCAAATGTTATGTCGAATAGTGGCAAATGTTATGTCGGATAGTGACAAATGTTATGTCAGATAGTGGCAAATGTTATGTCGGATAGTGACAAATGTTATGTCGGATAGTGGCAAATGTTATGTCGGATTGTGACAAATGTTATGTCGGATAGTGACAAATGTTATGTCGGATAGTGACAAATGTTATGTCGGATAGTGACAAACGTTATGTCGAATAGTGATAAATGTTATGTCGGATAGTGGCAAATGTTATGTCGGATAGTGGCAAATGTTATGTCGTATTGTGGCAAATGTTATGTCGCATAGTGACAAATGTTATGTCGGATAGTGACAAATGTTATGTCGGATAGTGACAAATGTTATGTCGGATTGTGATAAATGTTATGTCGGATAGTGACAAGTGTTATGTCGGATAGTGACAAATGTTATGTCGGATAGTGACAAATGGTATGTCGGATAGTGGCAAATGGTATGTCGGATAGTGGCAAATGTTATGTCGGATAGTGGCAAATGTTATGTCGGATAGTGACAAATGTTATGTCGGATAGTGGCAAATGGTATGTCGGATAGTGACAAATGTTATGTCGGATAGTGGCAAATGTTATGTCGGATAGTGGCAAATGTTATGTCGGATAGTGGCTAATGTTATGGCTCATACTGGCAAATGTTATGTCGAATAGTTGCAAACGTTATGGCGGAGTGGCAAATGGTATCTCAGATAGTGACAATTGTCATGGCGGGTAACGACAAATGTTATGGCTGATAGGGGCAAATGTTATGTCGAATAGTGGCCAATGTTATGATGGATACGGGCAAATGAAATGACAGATAGTGGCAATTTGATGTCGGATAGTTGAAAATGATATGTCGAATAGCGGTAAATGTAATGTCGAATAGTGGCAAATGTACGTCGAATATTGACAAATGTTATTGCGTATAATGGCAAACGTTATGTCGAATAGTGGCAAATGGTATGTCGAATAGTGGCAAATGGTATGTCGAATAGAGGCTAATGTTATGTCGAATAGTGGCAAATGTTATGTTGCATAGTGGCAAATGTTATGTCGAATAGTGGCAAATGTTATGTTGCATAGTGGCAAACGTTATGTCGAATAGTGGCAAATGTTATGTCGGATAGTGGCAAATGGTATGTCGAATAGAGGCTAATGTTATGTCGGATAGTGGCAAATTGTATGTCGAATAGAGGCTAATGTTATGTCGGATAGTGGCAAATTGATATGTCGAATAGGGGCAAATGGTATGTCGAATAGGGGCAAATTGTATGTCGAATAGGGCAAATGGTATGTCGAATAGGGGCAAATGGTATGTCGAATAGGGCAAATGGTATGTCGAATAGGGCAAATGTGTATCTCGAATAGTGGCTAATGTTATGTCGGATAGGGCCAAATAGTATGTCGAATAGGGGCAAATAGTATGTGAGATAGGGGCTAATAGTATGTCGAATAGGGGCAAATAGTATGTTGAATAGGGCAAATAGTATGTCGAATAGGGGCAAATAGTATGTCGAATAGGTGCAAATAGTATGTGGAATAGGGGCAAATAGTATGTCGAATAGGGGCATATGTTATGTCGAATAGGGGCAAATAGTATGTCGAATAGTGGCAAATGTTATGTCAAAAAGTGGCAAACTTTATGTCGAATAGTGGCAAATGTTATGTCGAATAGTGGCAAATTTATGTCGAATAGTGGCAAATGTTATGTCGAAAAGTGTCAAACTTAAGTCGAAAAGTGGCAAATGTTATGTCAAATAGTGGCAAACTTTATGTCGAATAGTGTCAAATGTTATGTCGAATAGTGGCAAATGTTATGTCGAATAGTGGCAAATGTTATGTCGAATAATGTCAAATGTTATGTTTTATAGTGTCAAATGTTCTGTCGAATAGTGGCAAATGTTATGTCGAATAGTTGCAAACGTTATGGCAGATAGTGGCCAATATTATCTCAGATAGTGACAATTGTCAATAGGCAAATGGTATGATGAATAGTGACAAATGTTATGGCTGATAGGGGCAAATGTTATGTCGAATAGTGGCCAATGTTATGATGGATACGGGCAAATGAAATGACAGATAGTGGCAATTTGATGTCGGATAGTTGAAAATGATATGTCGAATAGCGGCAAATGTAATGTCGAATAGTGGCAAATGTACGTCGAATATTGACAAATGTTATTGCGTATAATGGCAAACGTTATGTCGAATAGTGGCAAATGTTATGTCGAATAGTGGCAAATATTATGTCAAAAAGTGTCAAACTTTATGTCGAATAGTGGCAAATGTTATGTCAAAAAGTGTCAAACCTTATGTCGAATAGTGGCAAATGGTATGTCAAATAGTGTCAAACCGTTATGTCGAATAGTGGCAAATGTTATGTTGAATAGTGACAAAGTGGCAAATGTTATGTCGAATAGTGGCAAATGTTATGTCGAATAGTGTCAAACTTTATGTCGAATAGTGGCAAATGTTATGTCGAATAGTGGCAAATGTTATGTCGAATAGTGGCAAATGTTATGTCAAAAAGTGTTAAACGAATAGTGGCAAATGTTATGTCGAATAGTGGCAAATAGTGAATAGTGCAAATGTTATGTCGAATAGTGGCAAATGTTATGTCGAATAGTTGCAAATGTTAGGTGTCATAGTGGCAAATGTTATGTCGAATAGTGGCAAATGTTATGGTGCATAATGGCAAATGTTATGGCAGATAGTGGCAAATGTTATGTTGAATAGTTTCAAATCTTTTGGCGGATAGTGGCAAATATTATAGCGCATATTGGCAAATGTAATAGCGCATAGTGGCAAATGTTATGGCGCATATTGGCAAATGTAATAGCGCATAGTAGCAAATGTTATGGAGCATATTGGCAAATGTAATAGCGCATAGTGGCAAATGTTATGTAGAATAGTTGCAAATGTTATGGCAAATAGTGGCAAATGTTATGGCTCACAGTGGAAAATGTTATGTAGAATAGTTGCAAATGTTATGGCAGAAAGTGGCCAATGTTATCTCAGATAGTGACAAATGTTATGGCGGATAATTGACAAATGTTATGGCGCATAGTGACAAATGTTATATCTAATAGTTGCAAAAAGTTATGTCGGATAGTGGCAAATGTTATGTCGGATAATGGCAAATGTTATGTCGGATAATGACAAATGTTATGTCGGATAGTGACAAATGTTATATCGGATAGTGGCAAATGTTATGTCGAATAGTGGCAAATGTTATGTCGGATAGTGACAAACGTTATGTCAGATAGTGGCAAATGTTATGTCGGATAGTGACAAATGTTATGTCGGATAGTGGCAAATGTTATGTCGCATAGTGACAAATGTTATGTGGATAGTGACAAATGTTATGTCGATTAGTGACAAATGTTATGTCGGATAGTGACAAAAATGTTATGTCGGATAGTGACAAATGTTATGTCGAATAGTGAAATGTTATGTCATAAAATGGTATGTCCGGATGTGGCAAATGTTATGTCTGATAGTGAAATGGTATGTCTGATAGTGACAAATGTTATGTCGGATAGTGACAAATGTTATGTCGGATAGTGACAAATGTTATGTCGAATAGTGACAAATTTATGGCAAATGGTATGTCGGATAGTGGCAAATGTTATGTCTGATAGTCGGATAGTGGCAAATGTTATGTCGGATAGTGGCTAATGTTATGGCTCATACTGGCAAATGTTATGTCGAATAGTTGCAAACGTTATGGCAGAGAGTGGCCAATATTATCTCAGATAGTGACAATTGTCATGGCGGGTAACGACAAATGTTATGGCTGATAGGGGCAAATGTTATGTCGAATAGTGGCCAATGTTATGATGGATACGGGCAAATGAAATGACAGATAGTGGCAATTTTATGTCGGATAGTTGAAAATGATATGTCGAATAGCGGCAAATGTTATGTCGAATAGTGGCAAATGTACGTCGAATATTGACAAATGTTATTGCGTATAATGGCAAACGTTATGTCGAATAGTGGCAAATAGTATGGCAAATAGTATGTCGAATAGTGGCAAATGGTATGTCGAATAGTGGCAAATGTTATGTCGGATAGTGGCAAATGGTATGTCGAATAGAGGCAAATAATGTCGAATAGGGCAAATCGAATAGTGGCAAATGGTATGTCGAATAGTGACAATAGAGGCTAATGTTATGTCGAATAGTGGCAAATGTTATGTCGAATAGTGGCAAATAGTATGTCGAATAGTGGCAAATAGTATGTGATAGAGGCAAATGTTATGTCGAATAGTGGCAAATGGTATGTCGAATAGTATGTCGAGTATGTTATGTCGAATAGGGGCAAATGTTATGTCGAATAGTGGCAAATGGTATGTCGAATAGTGGCAAATGTTATGTCGAATAGTGGCAAATGTTATGTCGAGTAGTGGCAAATAGTATGTCGAATAGTGGCAAATAGTATGTCGAATAGAGGCAAATAGTATGTCGAATAGGGGCAAATAGTATGTCGAATAGAGGCTAATGTTATGAATAGAATAGTATGTCGAATAGTTATGTCGAATAGTGGCAAATAGTTATGTCGAATAGGGCTAATGTTATGTCGAATAGTGGCAAATGTATGTCGAATAGAGGCTAATGTTATGTCGAATAGAGGCAAATAGTATGTCGAATAGGGGCTAATGTTATGTCGAATAGTGGCAAATAGTATGTCGAATAGGGGCAAATAGTATGTCGAATAGGGGCAAATGTTATGTCGAATAGTGGCAAATAGTATGTCGAATAGGGGCAAATGTATGTCGAATAGTGGCAAATAGTATGTCGAATAGTGGCAAATGTATGTCGAATAGAGGCAAATGGTATGTCGAATAGTGGCTAATGTTATGTCGGATAGGGCAAATAGTTATGTCGAATAGGGGCAAATAGTATGTGAGATAGGGGCAAATAGTATGTCGAATAGGGGCAAATAGTATGTTGAATAGGGGCAAATAGTATGTCGAATAGGGGCAAATGTTATGTCGAATAGGTGCAAATAGTATGTCGAATAGGGGCAAATAGTATGTCGAATAGGGGCAAATGGTATGTCGAATAGGGGCAAATAGTATGTCGAATAGGGGCAAATAGTATGTCGAATAGGTGCAAATAGTATGTCGAATAGGGGCAAATAGTATGTCGAATAGGGGCAAATAGTATGTCGAATAGGGACAAATGGTATGTCGAATAGGGGCAAATAGTATGCCGAATAGGGGCAAATAGTATGTCGAATAGGGGCAAATAGTATGTCGAATAATGAATAGTCGAATAGGGCAAATAGTATGTCGAATAGGGGCAAATAGTATGTCGAGATAGGGCAAATAGTATGTTGAATAGGGCAAATAGTATGTCGAATAGTGGCAAATAGTATGTCGAATAGTAAATAGTATGTCGAATAGGGGCAAATAGTTATGTCGAATAGGGGCAAATAGTATGTTGAATAGTATGTGCAAATAGTATGTTGAATAGTGGCAAATAGTATGTCGAATAGGGGCAAATAGTATGTCGAATAGGGGCAAATAGTTATGTCGAATAGGGGCAAATAATATGTTGAATAGTGGCAAATAGTATGTCGAATAATGGCTAATGGTATGTCGAATAGTGGCAAATAGTATGTCGAATAGGGGCAAATAGTATGTCGAGTAGTAGTATGTTGAATAGTGACAAATAGTTATGTCGAATAGTGGCAAATAGTATGTCGAATAGTGGCAAATAGTATGGATAGGGGCAAATAGTATGTCGAATAGGGGCAAATAGTATGTCGAATAGAGGCAAATAGTATGTTAGGGGCAAATAGTATGTCGAATAGGGGCAAATAGTTATGTCGAATAGTGGCAAATAGTATGTCGAATAGGGGCAAATAGTTATGTCAAATAGGGGCAAATAGTATGTTGAATAGTGGCAAATAGTTATGTCGAATAGTAAATAGTATGTTGAATAGTGGCAAATAGTTATGTCGAATAGAGGCAAATAGTATGTCGAATAGAGGCAAATAGTTATGTCGAATAGAGGACAAATAGTATGTTGAATAGTGGCAAATAGTTATGTCGAATAGGGGCAAATAGTATGTTGAATAGTGGCAAATAGTTATGTCGAATAGTGGCAAATAGTTATGTCAAATAGGGGCAAATAGTATGTCGAATAGGGGCAAATAGTATGTCGAATAGGGGCAAATAGAGTGTCAAATAGTATGTCGAATAGGGGGTAAATAGGGGAAATAGTATGTCGAATAGTGGCAAATAGTATGTCGAATAGGGGCAAATAGTATGTCGAATAGGGGCAAATAGTATGTCGAATAGAGGCAAATAGTATGTTGAATAGAGGCAAATAGTATGTGGGATAGGCGCAAAAAGTATGTCGGATAGTGGCAATCGTTATGTCGTATACTGGCAAACAGTTTTCCATAATATTATGTCGGATATGTTACCACTTTACGTTGTATATATATCCACGTATGTCGGATAATATGTTATGTCGGATAGCATAGATATTTCTTTTATCTCAGTAATCGATACTGACATTACGTCTTAACTGCCGTCCCCCAATCCAAAATGGACGCAATGCACTTGAAATCATGCAATACTGTTACCATAGTCTTCTTTCATCCAAACCTTCCATCCGTCATGGGACATTACTCGTAAGCCGCTGTGTTTCACATCGCACTAGAAATGACTAACTGTCATGTAAATTTGTTCTTTGACACAAAGTGTCTGTCTTCCTGAGAGAAAAAAAAAGAGTCTGCCCTCTTGAAACAAATTACCGGAATTTCTGTATTTGTTCTTTTGAAACAAATTCTCTGCATTCTTGACGCAAATTATCTGATTTATTTAAACAAATTACCGGAATTTCTGTATTTGTTCTTTTTGAAACAAATTCTCTGTATTCTTGACGCAAATTATCTGATTTATTTAAACAAATTACCGGGATTTCTGTCTGTCCTTATGAAAAAATTATGTCTTTCGAAAACAAAATTCTGTCTTTCTAAAACAAATTTTCTGTCTTCCTAACACAAACTCTTTGTCCTCTTGAAACAAATTGTCTGTCGTCTTGACAAAATTACCAAGATTTATGTCTCTGTCCGCTTGGAATAAACTTCCAGGATTTCTGTCTCTGTCTGCGTGATAGTAATTACCAGGTGTTTATCATCTGTTCATATTTCTTCATCTGTTCATATTTCTCCTCTTCTTTTAGCTATAGAAGAGTGATTAATTTTTTGTTCATTTTTCTCCTCTTATTTTAGCTATAGAAGAGTGACTAATTCTTTGTTCATTTTTCTCCTCTTATGTTATCTAGAGAAAAGTGACTAATTCTTTGTTCATTTTTCTCCTCTTATTTTATCTAGAGAAAAGTGACTAATTCTTTGTTCATTTTTCTCCTCTTAGCTAGAGAAAAGTTTATTTTTCTCCTCTTATTTTAGCTAGAAAAAGTGATTGCTTTTCTCCTCTTATTTTAGTTCTTTTTTCTCCTCTTCGTTTAGCTAAAAAAAAGAGTGACTGATTCTTTGTTCATTTTTTCTCTCTTCTTTTAGCTAGAGAAAAGTGGTTGTTTCTTTGTTCATTTTTGAGTTGCATGTTTGTAGGGTTGGGTTCTTGTCTTGTTGTGTTTTGCTGTTGTTTCTGTTTTTGTTGGATCATTATACTTTGATACAAAGGAAAAACCACAATTGAAAGGGGAAATCAGCCTAATATCACTTAATTAATTATGACAAGGAGCACAAAATAGAATATTCATGAAACGTCAAAATAGAATGAAAGTGTTAACGTGACTTAGAGATCCAAGGGGCAAAGTGATTTCATGCCCCGACAGTTGAAAACTTTTCTCGAGTTGTTGTTTTTTTATTAGTAAAATTCATCTCTCTTTTGCCCCCTCCTCCCCCCGGTCCAAATAGGTGGATTGACACCGAATTCCATCGAAGAGGACATAAATAGATGCCCCGCGTGCAGGTATAGGAAAACAAGTATCGGAAGATACACAGTTAAAACTGTTTGCCGATGACAGTCTGCTAATCAGAGAAATCAATAAGGGAAGTGACACAGTGACTCTATAAAGAGACCTTAACTCCTGGTCAGAAAATTGGAAATGAGTTTTCACCCCTCAAAACGCTCTATCATCACCATGGGGAATAGGAAAAAATGATATTCAATTTGAATGCAAACATGAAGACCATTTACTACAACACGCCAAAAAATACACCTCTTATCTTGGAGTCCAACTGGATAGAAATATGAAATAGGACAGACTCGTAAACTATATCACATCAAAAGCAAATCTTGGATTCATAGTCCGCAATCTACAACGCTGCCCACATGAGATAAAATCACAAGCGTACATTGCTCTAGTAAGACTCAGTTGGGAGTACGATATTGCAGCATGGGATCCTCACCTCCAGAAAATTATTGTAATGGTTTGAAAAAAGTACAAAGAAGAGCTGCACGATTTGCCACCAACTGTGGGTCTCGAGAAATAGGATGCGTGATAGAATCTCTGCATATACTAAAAACTAAAATGGCAAACATTGGAAACACGCAGAGGGCACAACCGTAGACAGAATTGTATTCAAATACCTTAAAGGTGACAGTACACGCGTCACAATGCCAGACTACATTGAACACAAACCAAAGACACACGAGACCTGAGGCAAACATTGTGAAAAGTAAATACAAGCACAGACAGAGACTAACACATACAAGCACAAACAGAGACTAACTCATACAAGCACAGACAGACTAACTCATACAAGCACAGACAGAGACTAACTCATACAAGCACAGACAGACTAACTCATACAAGCACAGACAGAGACTAACTCATACAAGCACAGACAGACTAACTCATGCAAGCACAGACACAGACTAACAGAGACTAACTCATACAAGCACAGACAGACTAACTCATACAAGCACAGACTGACTAACTCATACAATCACAGACAGAGACTAACTCATACAAGCACAGACAGACTAACTCATACAAGCACAGACAGAGACTAACTCATACAAGCACAGACTGACTAACTCATACAATCACAAACAGAGACTAACTCATACACGCACAGATAAACTAACTCATACAAGCACAGATAGACTACCTCATACAAGCACAGACAGAGACTAACACATACAAGCACAGACAGACTAACTCATACAAGCACAGACTGACTAACTCATACAATCACAGACAGAGACTAACACATACAATCACAGACAGAGACTAACACATACAATCACAGACAGAGACTAACACATACAATCACAGACAGAGACTAACACATACAACCACAGACAGAGACTAACACATACAAGCACAGACAGAGACTAACACATACAAGCACAGACAGAGACTAACTCATACAAGCACAGACAGACTAACTCAGCACAGACAGAAACTAACTCATACAAGCACAGACAGACTAACTCATACAAGCACAGACAGAGACTAACTCATACAAGCACAGACAGACTAACTCATACAAGCACAGACATAAACTAACTCATACAAGCACAGACAGACTAACTCATACAAGCACAGACAGAGACTGACTCATACAAGAGACTAACTCATACAAGCACAGTTTCTTCCCCAAAACCATCACGAAGTGAAACAATTTTTGTCCTGTTTGTATGTAAATGTAGTCGTCATGGTGATGTTTACACCTAAAGATGTCTTCACACGGGATTGGGTGTCATATAAATAATCTTCATTATTTGCTATCATTATGAAGCATCTTTTTCTAAAAAAGAGCATAGTCGCAAGCTTAATTAATAATACGTTGTTGTCTTTTTTCCGCTTTGTTTCTGCTCGTAGTGAATGTCTGTTACTCTCTTTATATATGAATCGTATTCTAAAGAGAGCCGGTTCTAAATAAATTACATAACCTGAGTTATACACAATTAAATATGTTATTACTAATGATTCTAAACAAGGAGTGCTACAAGACATCTCCTCATGTTGAGACAGATTTAAGAACGTATTACATAGGCAATGGCAATGCATGTATTGGCCTGACACGTGTAATCTGCTCCACTTAAATCAACAACGTTATAATACATTGACGTGCTCGTATCACGGTGCTTTTTAAGGTTCTTGGTTGGCCAAGCCTTCAATCAATTGTAACCATGTGTTGGCTCGTTCGTTCGTGTGTTTGTTTGTTTGTTGTTTATGTTTGTGATTGTGAATAAGGTTGTTGGGTTTTTAAAAAATTCTTTTACACAGTTGCCGAGAGGTTGTTTTGTTTTGTTGATTGGCTATTGTTGCTGTTTCGTTGTTTATTTTCGGCTCACTTGTTAGTATGTGGAGGGTCTTTCAGTATTTTTAGTCATGGACATTTTGTTTGTTTGTTTGTTTGTTTGTTGTTTTTTTGTCTTCTTTTTTCCTGTTTTAGTTTTAGTCTTGTGTGTATGCGTATGTATGTATGTATATATGTATGTATGTATGTATGTGTGTATGTATGTCTATATGTATGTATTTATATATGTATGTATGCATGTGTGTGTATGTGTGTGTGTGTGTTGCGTGTGTATAATATTGTTGTTTTGTTGGTTGGAATATTCTTTTGCTATTGATATTGTTTGTGTTTTGTTGTTGTTTGCTGGTGTGTAAAGTCTAGAAAAATGGAGCGTACCACTCGGTGTATTTCACATATATTTTACATTTCCTTTCCATTTTATTTTGCTCTACTCTGACACGGTGTTTTATACATCGAAATGAAAATGAAACGCCAAGCCTTTTAACTACGTAATACAAATGACGTGTTTGATATTTATAGATCTAAACGAAAAGCTAGGCCTTATAATTACAGGTAAGAAATATGTCGTGAATTTTAACTTTTATTTCATGCCATGACGTTAACATTAATTGATGACGTAAGCAACAGAAATTATGTCGTGATTTATAGATGTCAAAAGCCGTTAAAGATCAAACTTTATAAAGTTTTTTCCAATTAATGCTAAATTGGTAAATATATATCTTGTAATCTAATACAGACTCCAGGTAAGTGATCTTTAATTCTATAAAGATTTTATTCGGATCTTATTTTATTTTGTGCCTATTGTTTTCTATGACTGTAATTTATGGCTCATGAAGGAATGCCCAGACTTACATTCTCTGATAATTGAATTGTCTGTTGTGAATGGGGATCTCCTCAGGGACGTGATCTTTTCGACTTACTTCTCGATTAACTCAATTTTTTGGGGTGAATTATCTTGTTAGTCCCATCCCATCCATCCCATCTCATCCCATCTCATCCCATCCTGAATTTAACCGAAGCCCCTATAATATTATCTCATTTTCAGGTCAACTCCGTACGCACATTTTTCCAGACCACTGCGCATGCGTATACAAGGTCAGAGACTGGCAACAAAATAATGAAACAATGGCAACAAAATAATGAAACAATGGTGGTACGCATGAAACAATGGTGATACGCATGAAACAATGGTGATACGCATGAAACAATGGTGATACGCATGAAACAATGGTGATACGCATGAAACAATGGTGATACGCATGAAACAATGGTGATACGCATGAAACAATGGTGATACGCATGAAACAATGGTGATACGCATGAAACAATGGTGATACGCATGAAACAATGGTGATACGCATGAAACAATGGTGATAAACAATGGTGATACGCATGAAACAATGGTGGTACGCATGAAACAATGGTGATACGCATGAAACAATGGTGATACGCATGAAACAATGGTGATACGCATGAAACAATGGTGATACGCATTGCGCTTAAGCATTCGATGAGACAGTACATGTATAGGGGAAATTATAGACAAGATGAGCATTCGATGAGACAGTTCATGTATATGGAAATTATAGACAAGATGGAGCATTCGATGAGACAGTACATGTATAAGGAAATTATAGACAAGATGAGCATTCGATGAGACAGTACATGTATAAGGGAAATTATAGACAAGATGAGCATTCGATGAGTCAGTTCATGTATAAGGGAAATTATAGACAAGATGAGCATTCGATGAGACAGTACATGTATAAGGGAAATTATAGACAAGATGAGCATTCGATGAGACAAGATAAGGGAAATATAGACAAGATGAGCTAAAGTTTCTTTAAGGTTGTATGAACCATCGAACCCAAGCTTATCCGACAGTTTCTATTTGGTCACAAGTGACACGCGATTCAAGCATGTCAGTGCTCGACAAGGATGAGTTAACCTGTCCTTGACTGGGGATCATGACGTACCGGGTTCGAATCCTATTAAAGTCCGGCTATAGACACGAAGCAGTTACATGTTAAGGGAATTGTGCTCTTTGGGAAATCGTCTAATGCGTGACACGCAGCGTTCCCCAGACAGTACACCCAGGGAAATTATGCAAATGAGATATTATGAGACAGTTTTATAAGGGAATAAATAT
Source organism: Doris montereyensis (assembly GCA_037039925.1). NCBI lineage: Eukaryota > Metazoa > Mollusca > Gastropoda > Nudibranchia > Dorididae > Doris > Doris montereyensis. The sequence continues at coordinate 145,534 of JAXRKP010000681.1, read as the reverse complement.
ATCCGTCCTGGGGGGGACATGATGAGCTTCTTGAGACAGTTCATTATATGGGAAATTATAGACTTGATCCGCTTTTCTTCACTATTGAAACCCGATTATAGACAAGATCATTCGATGAGATAGTTCTTCTGGAAATTATTCAAGATGAGCATTCGATGAGGCAGTTCATGAAGAAACGTTACTTCGATGTTCTTACTTTTATGAAAGATGAGCATTCGATAAAACAGTTCATGTTGCTTAGCTAGACAAATGTCATTCGTGAGACAGTACATGTATAAGGGAAATTATAGACAAGATGACATTGGATGAGTCAGTTCATGTTAGGAATTATGTCACGATGAGCATTTGGAGACCATATATAAGGAAATTTTCAAGATGAGCATTCGATGAGACAAGATGAAATGCACTAAAGTTTCTTTAAGGTTTGTATGAACCATCGAACCCAAGCTTATCCCAGTTTCTATGACGTCAGTCAGCAAGCGTCAGTGCTCGAGCGGTTAACCTGTTTGACTGGGGATCATGACGTACTTCTTCCCAAAGCTTTCCGACGTTCTTCTTCTTCTTGACTTCTTCTTGCAAGTTCTTTTTCTGGGAGTTCTTCTTCTTCCTTCTTATCACTTGTTCCGCTTTACATTGCTGAAACCGGATTAAGGTCTTCTTCTTCTTCTTCTTCTTTTTCGGAAAAAGACCCTTCTTCATCTTCTTCTTACTTCTTCTTCTTCTTCTTTTCCACCCTTCTTCTTCATTTTCTTCTGGATATTATGGGGGAAGTTTTGAATCAAACTTCTTGTAGTCTTCTTCTTCTTCTTCTTCTTCTTCTTCTTCTTCTTCTTCTTCTTCTTCTTCTTCTTCTTCTTCTATCCATTCTTCTATGGTGTTCTTCTTCTGACTTCTTCTTCTTCTTCTTCTTCTTCTTCTTCTTCTTCTTCTTCTTCTTCTTTTCTTCTTCTTCTTCTTCTTCTTCTTGACTTACTTCTGTCTTCTTCTTCTTCTTCTTCTTCTTGTCTTCCATATGTGCCTATCCCGGCCATCTCGCTGTTCTTTCTAATGTGTAAAGCGGACACTGCCGGAGATATTATGTTCCAATGTTCTAATGGGGCGCTCCACACTAACACCTTTCTGATTTCCCAACTTTCCGATAGCGATACATGTGTTGATGGAGACGGTTGTGCCCAGTGCTGAGTCTGAATATTGTGACCTGGGACTTTCTGTCAAGTTGGTGTATGGGACCTTTGGTGTTATAGCTGCTATGCTTTTCCCCCATTGATTGCTGACGGCTGCCTTGATGGTTGTCTTCTCTTCCTCGAAGGTCAATGTCAGAGACCCATTTGTAATATGGAACATTTTTTGACTGTTACAGTCAAGTTAATCTGCACGCTTATTCCAATCAATCTGGCAGTGTCCAGGTATCCATTGTAATATGGTGCATTGTGTTGACTGACAGTGTCCAGGCATCCATTGTAATATGGTGCATTGTGTTGACCGACAGTGTCCAGGTATCCATTGTAATATGGTGCATTGTGTTGACTGACAGTGTCCAGGTATCCATTATAACATGGTGTATTGTGGACATGACAGTGTCCTGGTATCCATTGTAATAATAATATGGTGTATTGTGTTGACTTACAGTGTCCAGGTATCCATTGTAATATGGCCTGATGTGGTATCCATTGTAATATGGTGCATTGTGTTGACTGACAGTGTCCAGGTATCCATTGTAATATGGTGCATTGTGTTGACAGTGTCCAGGTATCCATTGTAATATGGTGCATTGTGTTGACTGACAGTGTCCAGGTATCCATTGTAATATGGTGCATTGTGTTGACTGACAGTGTCCAGGTATCCATTGTAATATGATGCATTGTGTTGACTGACAGTGTCCAGGTATCCATTGTAATATGGTGCATTGTGTTGACTGGCAGTGTCCAGGTATCCATTGTAATATGGTGCATTGTGTTGACTGACAGTGTCCAGGTATCCATTGTAATATGGTGCATTGTGTTGACTGACAGTGTCCAGGTATCCATTGTAATATGGTATCATTGTGTATGACTTTGACATCCGTGTCCAGGTATCCATTGTAATATGGTGCATTGTGTTGACACAGTGTCCAGGTATCCATTGTAATATGGTGCATTGTGTTGACTGGCAGTGTCCAGGTATCCATTGTAATATGGTGCATTGTGGTGACTGGCAGTGTCCAAGTATCCATTGTAATATGGTGCATTGTGTTGACTGGCAGTGTCCAAGTATCCATTGTAATATGGTGCATTGTGTTGACTGGCAGTGTCCAGGTATCCATTGTAATATGGTGTATTGTGTTGACTGACAGTGTCCAGGTATCCATTGTAATATGGTACATTGTGTTGACTGACAGTGTCCAGGTATCCATTGTAATATGGTACATTGTGTTGATGCTAACAGTGTCGTGGTATCCATTGTAATATGGTGCATTGTGTTGACTGACATAACTGTTGAAAAAGTAGTGAAAGATGATTGATAACTGGCTTTCAGTTGGTTATATTTAACTGATTGTAATGGATTTAAATCCGTGAAAAAGACTACCCTTTGTGAGATGTCAAATGTGTCTAACAGTAGTCTTGTGGCTTCTCAATAGCAAATACTTTTGCTTGATGGTGTGTGAGATCTTGCCTCATGCAATAGATTGTTTACTTTGATTTCCATCTGGCCAGACTATTAAAAATCCACAGCTTCCATCTTTGATTGCATCTTTGGCAGATCCATCAATGTATACTCTAATCCATTCTTGAAAATGGGGAGCCCAAGACTCTAAAGCTGTTACATGCTCAGGGGGACGTCCCATTAATTCCTTTTTGGTTGATGGTCACCGGTGATTTTTTCCCTTGTTGCTTGCATCTAAGGTACTAATGTATCTCGAATTTCTGGGAAAAACCATTCGGTCCCCATGGTAACGGCGGACATGGAGAAACATTTGATGCCGAAATTTTAAATCTTATCTGTATATGGACAATTTCTCCCTCGACTGCATTGATTTCTCTGTTAAATTACTTCT
>JAXRKP010000681.1:130000-137500 GCA_037039925.1 Doris montereyensis | reverse complement strand
TTGAGCACGCAGAAATGTCTTTATTGTCGGTAACATTATACATTGTCATTACAAAATAGAGACATGCAGATATCACAAAGGGAAATAACTTAATAAACCCTTATGGGCTTTTCACCGACATTTCAATAGAAAATATTACCAAAATGCTAACTAAGATGGGATTAAGAATCTAGTCTTTAAAAATCTACAGTTAACAAAGAAATATGATACACAATTATATAGAACAAATGACACACTGACAATCTTTACCATTCCACATCGAAATAAGATTTTTAAATTGATTAAAATTTGTTTCAGATCTTAAATGTTCAGGTAATTTGTTCCACAGAACTGCAGCAGCATATTTAAATGATTGTTTTCCGAAAGCAGTGGTTCTAGGTTTAGGGATATTGACTACATTTGTATATCTGAAATTATACCTTCTATCTTTAAATGATATTAAATCTTGGAGACAGGATGGCGATAACTTATGCAAAATTTTGAAAGTTTCAATGGCCATAGCTCGCATTCGTTTCACTTCCAGGGTTGGAATTTGTGCCATCTCCAAGAGACCTTCATATGTATTACTATAGTCATTGTATATAAATCTAAGAGCTCGTTCTTGAATTTTTTCTAATTTCCTTATATTTGATTTCGAACAGAAGTGCCATGCTAAAGGACAAAAGTTAAAGTTAGAAAGAATAAACGTATGAAATATAGCTAGCTTGTTTAATTTTGAGAGACATCTACTGATTCTCTTCAACACATTGAGTTGTTGAGAGGCCTTGCGGCAAATTATCTTTATGTGGGCATCAAACTTTAATTGATAATCTATCTCTATTCCTAACAGTTTGACAGTTTCTTCACAAGATATAGAGACTGAATCAATTTGAAAAATGGATTTCTTGGAAAATGTTCGTTTGCCTAGTGCAAGGGCTTGGAATTTTTCTGGATTTGCTTGCATACAGTTCATGTGGAACCAGTTTATTAGTACACTGCTTTCCTGTTCCAAAGTATCCACAAGCTTACCAAAATCAGGATGATTGTAAGACAATGTGTTGTTATCTGCATAATTATAGAGAGTTCCCTCTTTGATGAATAGAAATATATCATTAATAAAAACATTAAATAATAAGGGATGTGGCATTGATCGTTGGAGCACACACTTTTCAATAAATTCCCAAAACTAATAGCGCTCCCAAGCCTGTCAGTAGTGTTAACGTCGGAGTAAATGCCTGTGTCGTTAACGTTAGGTATCTGTCAGTAGTGTTAACGTTAGGGTATCTGTCAGTAGTGTTAACGTTAGGTATCTGTCCAGTAGTGTTAACGTCGGAGTAAATGCCTGTGTCGTTAACGTTAGGGTATCTGTCGAGTAGTGTTAACGTTAGGGTATCGGTCAGTAGTGTTAACGTCCAGAGTAAATGCCTGTGCCATTAACGTTAGCGTATCTGTCAGTATTGTTATCGTCGAGTAAATGGCTGTGTCGTTAACGTTAGGTATCTGTCAGTAGTGTTAACGTTTGGGTATCTGTCAGTAGTGTTAATGTCGGAGTAAATGCCTGTGTCGTTAATGTTAGGGTATCTGTCAGTAGTGTTAACGTTAGGGTATCTGTCAGTAGTGTTAACGTTAGGGTATCTGTCAGTACCGTTAACGTTAGGGTATCTATCAGTAGTGTTAACGTCGGAGTAAATGCCTGTGTCGTTAACGTTTGGGTATCTGTCAGTAGTGTTAACGTTAGGGTATCTATCAGTAGTGTTAACGTTTGGGTATATGTCGGTAGTGTTAACGTTTGGGTATCTGTCGATAGTGTTAACGTTTGGGTATCTGTCAGTAGTGTTAACGTTATCTGTCAGTATTATTAACGTTTGGGTATCTGTCAGTAGTGTTAACGTTAGGGTATCTGTCTGTAGTGTTAATCGTCGGAGTAAATGCCTGTGTCGTTAACGTTTGGGTATCTGTCAGTAGTGTTATAGTCGGAGTAAATGCCTGTGCCGTTAACGTTAGGGTATCTGTCAGTAGTGTTAACGTTAGGGTATCTGTTAGTGTTAACGTATCTGTCAGTAGTGTTAACGTTTGGGTATCTGTCAGTAGTGTTAACGTCGGAGTAAATGCCTGTGTCGTTAACGTTAGGGTATCTGTCAGTAGTGTTAACGTTAGGGTATCTGTCAGTAGTGTTAACGTTAGGGTATCTGTCAGTAGTGTTAATGTTAGGGTATCTGTCAGTAGTGTTAACGTCGGAGTAAAAGCCTGTGTCGTTAACGTTAGGGTATCTGTCAGTAGTGTTAATGTTAGGGTATCTGTCCCAGTAGTGTTAACGTTTGAGTATCTGTCAGTAGTGTTAACGTTAGGGTATCTGTCAGTAGTGTTAACGTTTGGGTATCTGTCAGTAGTGTTAACGTTTGGGTATCTGTCAGTAGTGTTAACGTTTGGGTATCTGTCAGTAGTGTTAACGTTTGGGTATCTGTCAGTAGTGTTAACGTTAGGGTATCTTTGTATCTGTCAGTAGTGTTAATGTTAGGGTATCTGTCAGTAGTGTTAACGTTTGGGTATCTGTCAGTAGTGTTAATGTTAGGGTATCTGTCAGTAGTGTTAACGTTTGGGTATCTGTCAGTAGTGTTAACGTTTGGGTATATGTCAGTAGTGTTAACGTTTGGGTATCTGTCAGTAGTGTTAACGTTTGGGTATCTGTCAGTAGTGTTAACGTTAGGGTATCTGTCAGTAGTGTTAACGTTTGGGTATCTGTCAGTAGTGTTAACGTTAGGGTATCTGTCAGTAGTGTTAATGTTTGGGTATCTGTCAGTAGTGTTAACGTTAGGGTATCTGTCAGTAGTGTTAACGTTATCTGTCAGTAGTGTTAATGTTAGGGTATCTGTCAGTCGTGTTAACGTTAGGGTATCTGTCAGTAGTGTTAATGTTAGGGTATCTGTCAGTAGTGTTAATGTTAGGGTATCTGTCAGTAGTGTTAACGTTAGGGTATCTGTCAGTAGTGTTAATGTTAGGGTATCTGTCAGCAGTGTTAATGTTAGGGTATCTGTCAGTAGTGTTAATGTTAGGGTATCTGTCAGTAGTGTTAATGTTAGGGTATCTGTCAGTAGTGTTAATGTTAGGGTATCTGTCAGTAGTGTTAATGTTAGGGTATCTGTCAGTAGTGTTAATGTTAGGGTATCGGTCAGTAGTGTTAATGTTAGGAGTATCTGTCAGTAGTTTAATGTTAGGGTATCTGTCAGTAGTGTTAATGTTAGGGTATCTGTCAGTAGTGTTAATGTTAGGGTATCGGTCAGTAGTGTTAGTGTTAGTGTTAACGTTAGGGTATCTGTCAGTAGTGTTCATGTTAGGGTATCGGTAACGTTAGGGTATCTGTCAGTAGTGTTAACGTTAGGGTATCTGTCAGTAGTGTTAACGTTAGGGTATCTGTCAGTAGTGTTAACGTTAGGGTATCTGTCAGTAGTGTTAACGTTAAGAGTATCTGTCAGTAGTGTTAACGTTAGGGTATCTGTCATCGTTTGGGTATCCAGTAGTGTTAACGTCGGAGTAAATGCCTGTGTCGTTAACGTTAGGGTATCTGTCAATAGTGTTAACGTTTGGGTATCTGTCAGTAGTGTTAACGTCGGAGTAAATGCCTGTGTCGTTAACGTTAGGGTATCTGTCAGTAGTGTTAATGTTAGGGTATCTGTCAGTAGTGTTAACGTTAGGGTATCTGTCAGTAGTGTTAACGTTAGGGTATCTGTCAGTAGTGTTAATGTCGGAGTAAATGCCTGTGTCGTTAACGTTAGGGTATCTGTCAGTAGTGTTAACGTCGGAGTGAATGCCTGTGTCGTTAACGTTAGGGTATCTGTCAGTAGTGTTAACGTCGGAGTAAATGCCTGTGTCGTTTATGTTAGGGTATCTGTCAGTAGTGTTAACGTTAGGGTATCTGTCAATGTAGTGTTAACGTCGGAGTAAATCCTGTGTCGTTAACGTTAGGGTATCTGTCAGTAGTGTTAACGTTAGGGTATCTGTCAGTATTGTTAACGTCGGAGTAATTGCCTGTGTCGTTAACGTTAGGGTATCTGTCAGTAGTGTTAACGTCGGAGTAAATGCCAGTGACGTTTATGTTAGGGTATCTGCCAAGTAGTGTTAATGTTAGGGTATCTGCCAGTAGTGTTAACGTTAGGTATCTGCCAGTAGTATTAACGTTGGAGTAAATGTCAGTGACGTTTATGTGGTGGCTACCAGTAGTATTAACGTTGGAGTAAATGCCAGTGACGTTTATGTGAGGGTAGCTGCCAGTAGTATTAACGTTGGAGTAAATGCCAGTGACGTTTATGTTAGGGTAGCTGCCAGTAGTATTAACGTTGGAGTAAATGCCAGTGACGTTTATGTTAGGGTATCTGCCAGTAGTATTAACGTCGGAGTAAATGCTAGTGACGTTTATGTTAGGGTATCTGCCAGTAGTATTAACGTTGGAGTAAATGCCAGTGACGTTTATGTTAGGGTAGCTGCCAGTAGTATTAACGTTGGAGTAAATGCCAGTGACGTTTATGTTAGAGTAGCTGCCAGTAGTATTAACGTTGGAGTAAATGCCAGTGACGTTTATGTTAGGGTATCTGCCAGTAGTGTTGAAGTCAGTGTATTTGCGTGTGCTTGTAAAATTAGCGTAGTTCCCAGTAGTGTTGAAATCATGCGTTTCCATTTTGGTCATGTTTTGATGAGATCGTCTTGCAGTGTTCAAGGTAGGGTTTCCGCCAGCAGTGTTGAAGTTTGGATATCTGTCTGTAATGCTAAAGCCTGCAAGAAACATACAATATATTGTTATATTGTGGTTACATACATACATAAATACATAAATAAATACACAGAAGGATACATACATACATACATACATACATACATACATACATACATACATACATACATACATACATACATACATACAGACAGACAGACAGACAGACAGACAGACAGACAGACATACATACACACACACGTACATACATACATAACATACACACACATGCATGCATAGATGCATACATACATCCATACACACACACATACATACATACCTATATACAATACATACATACATACATACATACATACATCATGCATACATACAACATACATACATCATACATACATACATACACACATACATACATACATACATCATACATACATACATACACACATACATACATACATACATACATACATACATCATACATGCATATATACATACATACATACATACATACATACATACATACATACATACAGATGTTTGCTGATGAAAATCGCTCCCACTACCCCCTGAGTATTTAGGTATGTCTAGCGTTGGCTGATTTAAAAGCTTTCCCATTATCCATCTCGGTAGGCTTAATTGCGTCTCAGGAAACGCTATGATGAGGTGAGTTTCAGTCACCGTGTCTTCATGATCGACGGAGATGCCAGCTCACGTCACCCTATAAATGGCATTTGCATGTTAATTGCATACACGAAACGCGTGATCGAATAGTATAAATCCTTATAGATGGCGTGGCCTTGAAAGTGAGAATTGGGCGCTAATTGAGCGCGTGGATTTTGGCTGTTAGCACGTCACTTGCGCAGAATGGAGATTGCGCATGGTCTGTTGGCGCGGGGTTGAGTGGGTATAAAAGAGCTTACGAAACTATAGTATTCTCCGTGTATTTCATCACCTGAAAAGACATTTGATCTTCTGTCCGCCCGTCAGTTCAACCACTACTCAAGGATCTGAGTAAGTTGAAAAACTGTAGTTAGAACATTTATTTTGCTGTTTCATTTTTGTTTTTTTCATAACATAAATTGTGCGCTCATACGATTCTATTATGTCTTATGGGGAATTGTGAAAGCACATGTAACTTTTTCTGTAAATCCTTATTGGAAGTTTGTGAGAACAAATGCTCAAGGACTTGAGATCTGTGATTGGGGATTTTAGGGATGGAGATTTGTTATTTCCTGGGTCTGGAGTAGATGTATTTTCTGCAGAGGTCATTTCATGATTGGTGGGGATTTATACTTGTGTTAATGCTATATTTGGAAATGGAAGATTTCACTTAATTGAAACGTGCGTGTTTAACCTCATAGATTTTTTTCTACAATTGTAACAATGTATAATCCGCACATGGATATGCATATAATATGTTGTTAGCGTTAAGTTGTGATAACCTTAGTAGAGTGATTACTCTGTTTATCAGGAGGTATTGGTGAGTCCTCCCCCATCCCGGGTTTAGATCTAATCTCCCCCATCTCGGGTTTAGATGTATCCCCCATCTCGGGTTTAGATATACCCACCCCCATCCCGGGTTTAGATCTAATCTTCCCCCATCTCTGGTTTAGATCTAGTTTTCCCAATCTTTGGTTTGGATCTAGTTTTACATCTGTGGTTTTGTTTTTTCCCCATCTCTGGTTTAGATCTAGTTTTCCCCATCTTTGGTTTAGATCTAGTTTTTCCCCCATCTCCGGTTTAGATCTAATCTTCCCCCATCTCTGGTTTAGATCTAGTTTTTCCCCAATCTTTGGTTTAGATCTAGTTTTCCCCCATCTGTGGTTTTAGATCTAGTTTTCCTCTGGTTTAGATTTAGTTTTCTCCATCTCTGGTTTAGATCTAGTTTTCCCCCATCTCTGGTTTAGATCTAGTTTCCCCCCATCTCTGGTTTAGATCTAGTTTCCCCCCATCTCTGGTTTAGATTTAGTTTTTCCCCCATCTCTGGTTTAGATCTAGTTTTCCCCCATCTCTCTGGTTTAGATCTAGTTTTCCCCCATCTCTGGTTTAGATCTAGTTTTCCCCATCTCTGGTTTAGATCTAGTTTTCCCCATCTCTGGTTTAGATCTAGTTTTCCCCCATCTCTGGTTTAGATCTAGTTTTCCCCTATCTCTGTAGTTTTCCCCCATCTCTTGTTTAGATCTAGTTTTCCCCCATCTCTGGTTTAGATCTAGTTTTTCTCCCATCATCTGGTTTGTTTAGATCTAGTTTTCCCCCATCTCTGGTTTTAGATCTAGTTTTCCCCCATCTCTGGTTTAGATCTAGTTTTCCCCATCTCTGGTTTAGATCTAGTTTTCCCCCCATCTCTGATTTAGATCTAGTTTTTCCCCCATCTCTGGTTTAGATCTAGTTTTCCCCCCATCTCTGGTTTACATCTAGTTTTTCCCCATCTCTGGTTTAGATCTAGTTTTCCCCCATCTCTTGTTTAGATCTAGTTTTCCCCCATCTCTGGGTTTAGATCTAGTTTTCCCCATCTCTGGTTTAGATCTAGTTTTCCCCCATCTGGTTTAGATCTAGTTTTCCCCCATCTCTGTTTAGATCTCTGGATTTAGATCTTGTTTTCCCCATCTCTGGTTTAGATCTAGTTTCCCATCTCTGGTTTAGATCTAGTTTTCCCCCATCTCTGGTTTAGATCTAGTTTTCCCCCATCTCTGGTTTAGATCTAGTTTTCCCCCATCTCTTGTTTAGATCTAGTTTTCCCCCATCTCTGGTTTAGATCTAGTTTCCCCATCTCTGGTTTAGATCTAGTTTTCCCC
>JAXRKP010000681.1:75000-125000 GCA_037039925.1 Doris montereyensis | reverse complement strand
ACTGTCAGACAGGCCATCAATTTGTTTTCCCTACAGGTTTCATGTGATGACTGTCAGACAGGCCATCAATTTGTTTTCCCTACAGGTTCCATGTGATGACTGTCAGACAGGCCATCAATTTGTTTTCCCTACAGGTTCCATGTGATGACTGTCAGACAGACCATCAATTTGTTTTCCCTACAGGTTTCACGTGATGACTGTCAGACAGGCCATCAATTTGTTTTCCCTACAGGTTCCATGTGATGACTGTCAGACAGGCCATCAATTTGTTTTCCCTACAGGTTTCACGTGATGACTGTCACACAGGCCATCAATTTGTTTTCCCTACAGGTCCCATGTGATGATTCTCCGACAGGCCATCAATTTGTTTTCAAGTACAACACAGTTGTAATAGTCAAACAAATGCAATGGCTTGTCGGACAAGCATCACATTCTTTCAGATATACGATCTGCTCATGATTTGGCCTTTTACACATCTCCAGATGTCGTTTAGTTTATCTTTATCATTTTGTACAATTTTACTCTGATCTCTTCTCACAGTCTACATTAGCGAATTTATTTTCGAGTATAGGTGTCCCAAACGCGGCTGATGTGATGGTAAAAGAAAACAACGGCCTAGCTCAAAACTAATTCAAGGTCACCGTCCAACAGACCAACCCAAGCCACTCCGTCCTCCCTTCACCGTCCAAGTTATATCTACTCACAGACATAAACAAGACCAACACATGTCAGAGTTATATCTACTCACAGACATAAACAAGACCAACACATGTCAGAAATATTAAAAACAAGACCTACTTATATCACAGACATAAACAAGACCAACACATGTCAGAGTTATATCTACTCACAGACATAAACAAGACCAACACATGTCAGAGTTATATCTACTCACAGACATAAACAAGAGCAACACATGTCAGAGTTATATCTACTCACAGACATAAACAAGACCAACACATGTCAGAGTTATATCTACTCACAGACATAAACAAAACCCACCACATGTCAGAGTTATATCTACTCACAGACATAAACAAGACCCACACATGTCAGAGTTATATCTACTCACAGACATAAACAAGACCAACACATGTCAGAGTTATATCTACTCACAGACATAAACAAGACCAACACATGTCAGAGTTATATCTACTCACAGACATAAACAAGACCAGACATACACGTCAGTCAGAGTTATATCTACTCACAGAAATCAACAAGACCAACACCTGTCAAAGTTATATCTACTCACAGAAATCAACAAAATCAACACCAACAGTCAAAGTTATATCTATTCACGGAAATCAACAAGATCAACACCAGTCAAAGTTATATCTACTCACGGAAATCAACAAGACCAACACCTGTCAAAGTTATATCTACTCACGAAATCAAACAAGACCAACACCATGCAAAGTTATATCTACTCACGGAAATCAACAAGACCAACACCATGCAAAGTTATATCTACTCACGGAAATCAACAAGATCAACACCAGTCAAAGTTATATCTTACTCACGAAATCAACAAGACCAACACCAGTCAAAGTTATATCTACTCACGGAAATCAACAAGACCAACACCTGTCAAAAGTTATATCTACTCACGGAAATCAACAAGATCAACACCAGTCAAAGTTATATCTACTCACGGAAATCAACAAGACCAACACCTGTCAAAGTTATATCTACTCACAGAAATCAACAAGACCAACACTTGTCAAAGTTATATCTACTCAAAATCAAATAAGACCAACACCATGCAAAGTTATATCTACTCATGGAAATCAACAAAACCAACACCTGTCAGAGTTATATCTACTCACGGAAATCAACAAGACCAACACCAGTCAAAGTTATATTTATTCACAAAAATCAACAAGACCAACTCATGTCAAAGTTATATCTCTCACGGAAATCAACAAGACCAACACCTGTCAAAGTTATATCTACTCACGAAATCAACAAGACCAACACCTGTCAAAGTTATATCTACTCACGGAAATCCAACAAGACCAACACCTATCAAAGTTATATCTACTCACAAAATCAACAAGACCAACACCTGTCAAAGTTATATCTACTCACGGAAATTAACAAGATCAACACCAGTCAAAGTTATATCTACTCACGGAAATCAACAAGTCCAACACCTGCCAAAGTTATATCTACTCACAGAAATCAACAAGACCAACACATGTCAAAGTTATATCTACTCACGGAAATCAACAAGACCAACACCTGTCAAAGTTATATCTATTCACAGAAGTCAAGAAGACCAACACTTGTCAAAGTTATATCTACTCACGGAAATCAACAAGATCAATACCAGTCAAAGTTATATCTACTCACGGAAATCAACAAGACCAACACCTGTCAAAAGTTATATCTACTCACGGAAATCAACAAGATCCTTTTAAGTCAAAGTTATATCTACTCACGGGAAATCAACAAGATCAACACCAGTCAAAAAGTTATATCTACTCACGGAAATCAACAAGACCAACACCTGTCAAAGTTATGTCTACTCACAGAAGTCAACAAGACCAACACCTGTCAAAGTCATATCTACTCACAGAAGTCAACAAGACCAACACCTGTGAAAGGTCATATCTACTCCACAGAAGTCAACAAGACCAACACCAGTGAAAATTATATCCTACACTCACAGTCAACAACAAGACCAACACCAGTGAAAGGTCATAGGTCATATCTACTCACAGAAGTCAACAAGACCAACACCAGTGAAAGGTCATAGGTCATATCTACTCACAGAAGTCAACAAGACCAACACCAGTCAAAGTCATATCTACTCACAGAAGTCAACAAGACCAACACCAGTCAAAGTTATATCTACTCACAGAAGTCAACAAGACCAACACCAGTCAAAGTTATATCTACTCACAGAAGTCAACAAGACCAACACCAGTCAAAGTTATATCTACTCATAGGAAATTAACAAGATCAACACCAGTCAAAGTTATATCTACTCACAGAAGTCAACAAGACCAACACTTGTCGATTTTATATTTCAACTCTCAGTCATCACAAAATAAAACTGATCTTATTTATGATCAAGCGATTGAAAACAATATTGACATTTTATTTTTAACGGTAACATTGCCCAAAGGGATTGCCGCTATGGTCTCACCTGGCAACACACCCAAATCGTTTCCCACCAGTATAATAATGGAGGTGGAATCGTCATTATCATAAAAGACTATCTAATAGCATTGTACTGTAAGCCAAATTTAACAACGACCTTTCGAAATCACTCTCAACCTATGATTCCATGACGGCATAAACATTGCATCAGGCTATTGTCACCACGTTCGATAGCCATGCACCTGTTAGATCTAAAGTCGTCTCCAAAGAAAGTACGCCCCTAGCCATGCATCTAGATCTAAGTCGTCTCAAAAAGAAAGTACGCCCCTTCTAGCCCATTCACCTGCTAGATCTAAAGTCGTCTTCAAAGAAAGTAAGCCTCTTGTAGCCATGCACGTGCTAGAGCTAAAGTCGTCTCCAAAGAAAGTACGCCCCTTGTAGCCATGTACCTGTTAGATCTAAAGTCGTCTCCAAAAGAAAGTACGCCTCTTGTAGCCATGCACCTGCTATATCTAAGTCGTCTTCAAAAGAAAGTAAGCCTCTTGTACACGCCATACTAAAGTCGTCTCAAATAGATCTAAGCTGATGCACCTGTTAGATCTAAAGTCGTCTCCAAGAAAGTACCTTGTAGCCCTTTGTAGATCTAAAGTCTGCAGATCCAAATGCCCAGCCAGCCCTCTAGATCTAAAGTCGTCTTCAAAAGTACGCCTCTTGTAGCCATTCTAGCGTGCTAGATCTAAAGTCGTCTTCAAAAGACGCCCCTTCTAGCCATACACGTGCTAGATCTAAATGTCGTCTTCAAAGAAAGTACGCCCCTTCTATACACGTGCATTTAAAATAGCCTCCAAAAGAAAGTACGCCCCTGCAGCCATGCACCTGCTAGATCTAAAGTCGTCTCCAAAAAAGAAGCCATGTACCTGTTAGAGCTAAAGTCGTCTTCAAGAAGTAAGCCTCTTGTAGCCATGTACCTGCTAGAGCTAAGTCGTCTTCAAAGGAAGATGCACCTGTTAGAGCTAAAGTCGTCTTCAAAAGGAAGTAAGCCCCTTGTAGCCATGTACCTGTTAGATCTAAAGTCTCCAAATCAGTACTCCCGAAAATACCTTGTAGCCATGTACCTGTTAGATCTAAAGTCGTCTCCAAAAGAAAGTACGCCCCTTGTAGCCATGCACCTGTTAGATCTAAAGTCGTCTCCAAAGAAAGTCACATCTCCATGCATGCTAGATCTAAAGTAGTCTCCGAAATTCGTTGTAGCCATGTCCCTGTTAGATCTAAATTCGTATTGCACGCCCCTTGTAGCCATGCACCTGCTAGATCTAAAGTCGTCTCCAAAAGAAATTACGCCCCTTGTAGCCATGCACATGCTAGATCTAAACTCGTCTTCAAAGAAAGTACGCCCCTTGTAGCCATGAAGATCTAAGTCGTCTTCAAAAAAGTAAACCTCTTGTAGCCATGTACCTGTTAGATCTAAAGTCGTCTTCAAAAGTAAATATTTGTAGCCATGTACCTGTTAGAGCTAAAGTCGTCTTCAAAAAAAATTACACCCCCTTATAACCATGCACCTGTTAGATCTAAAGTCGTCTCCAAAAGAAATTACGCCCCTTGTAACCTGTTAGATCTAAAGTCGTCTTCAAAAAAGTACGCCTTGGTACTCGAAAGATGTAAGGACGCGAAAACAAAATGCCGTATAGCCGAGCGAAAGTATCAAAAATCGGGACTGACACTGACACTGACAGTCGATGGTGACATTTTCAAGTCACATCTCCGCGAGTGGAAGAAAATCGGTCGAAAAAGCTAAATCCTCACATTTCCTTTCTAAATTCAATGAGAGAAATCCTGCAAACAACTTTTCACTATTTGTAACCAGCTGCTTGTTCGTGTTAAATGCGCGTCCCTTTCAAAACAACACTGACGTAAGCGACCTCCCAAATCAATTTGCCAACTTCTCTACAGAACAAGTCAACAAAATACGATTCAAGCTTGATCAGCTCGGAAAACTTTGTCGGCGAAGATTCTTTCATAGATCACTGGCAAATGTTTTTGAACCGGTCACCGAAGATTTTGTAAGGGAATTTGTTACAAAAGCGCCGAGGAAATCACTGCGATCTACATCCCTTACTGGCCAAGCTCAACTGCTTGTGCCGACACACTTGACTACTACTACGCACTACTTTCATCGATTACTGCTGCGATCAATTCTTCTATCACTAGTGGCGTCGCCCCTCCATGGTTTAAAAACGCTTTCGTTTTCCCTTGCTCAAAAGGTCATCATTAGGCCAAAAATGAGCTAAAGAACTTTCCTGTTTCGAACCTAACATTAACATTCATCTCAAAATTATTCAAAAGGGTTATTCTCCGTCAACTGTTAACTCATCTCAGGATGAATGGACTGGAACAGCCTAAGAAGGACATAGCACATAGAGAAGGACATAGCACATAGAGAAGGACATAGCACATAGAGAAGGTCATAGCACATAGAGAAGGACATAGCACATCATAACACATAGAGAAGGACATAGCACATAGAAGGTTATAGCACATAGAGAAGGACATAGCACATAGAAAGGACATAGCACATAGAGAAGGACACAGCACATAGAGAAGGACATAGCACATAGAGAAGGACATAGCACAGAAGGACATAGCACATAGAGAAGGTCATAGCACATAGAGAGGACATAGCACATAGAGAAAGGTTATAGCACAGAGAGGTCATAGCACATAGAGAAGGACATAGCACATAGAAAGGACATAGCACATAGAGAAGGACATAGCACATAGAGAAGGACATACCATAGAGAGGACATAGCACATAGAGAAGGCCATAGCACATAGAGAAGGTCATAGCACATAGAGAAGGTCATAGCACATAGAGAAGGACATAGCACATAGACAGCCTTTATAAGAGTGTTCAATGATCTCATCAGAAATGCTGGCTTCAACAGAGTGAATATGTGTGCTTTGGGTCTATCTGTAGCATTTGACACAACTGACAACGGTATTTTGTAAACTCGTTTGGAGAAAAAACCATTTGTAATAAGTGGAACTGCGTTGTCCGGGCAGTGGGCAGGTAAGCATCTATATGAGGAATAGATGATCCCGCCCTCCACGAGTCTCCTGCTGCCTTGCAGGCAGGTCATGGCTGACCAAAGGCTAAGGAGTTAACCCTGAAAGAAAACAACCTGCTGCCTTGCAGGCCGGTCTTGACTGACCAAAGGCTAAGGGTTAACCCTGACAGAAAATAACAACCTGCTGCCTTGCAGGCTGGTCTTGAATGACTAAAGGCTATGGAGTTAACCCTGTCAGAAAATAACAAGGCCCGATAGGGTGCCTCAAGATGGCAGTCTCGCCATTTACCTAGGGTACAGTGGGCTAATCCCCTGCTTATCCAAAACAACCTGATTCAAAGTAATATATACAATGATATACCCGGCTTGAACTTTCGAAGACGACTCTAGAACAGAATACGGACTGTTATATTTTGGAACATGGAATGTTAGTTAGGCAATTAATGGAAAAGAGTTAGAATTAGTTGAAGAAATGGAACAATTCAGACATTTTGGCTATTACAGAAACAAAGCAAAAAGGACAAGGAATAGAAAATGTAGGAACAAATCATACTTTAATCTTCTCAGGAGTAGATGTCAAAGATAGAGCTAGAGTAAGAGTAGGTCTCCTAATGCATAAAAGGCAAGAATGCTTTTAGAACGTTGGAAATGTGTAAGCCCAAGGCTGTTAGAGGTAAATATAAAACCAAAAGGAAGAGAAATTAAATTATTAATAGCTTATCAACCTAACTAAGATGCCACAAAGGACGAAAACGACATCTTCGAAAACAGATTTACAAATAGCTGCAAAACATCAGAAATCCAAACAAGAATTAATGGTTTCAGGAGATTTAACCGCTAGAGTAGGCAACAATGTAGAAACATAAGGAGGAGTAATACTAATAGGTAAAGAAGGAGAGACAACGACTTCTTCAAATGGAGAGAGACTAATAGATTTTTGCACAAAGAATAATATGAAAATATACAAGAGGAAATGAAGATAGATGTGAAAAGTCAATGATAGACTACAAAATAGTTAGCAGTATAGCAGCTCCCTTTTTTTACATTACAGTGGATGCTAGAGTAAGCACAGGAGCTGAAATATTTAGTGATCATCACCTAGTGATAGCCAAAATGAGATTATTAACTGAAGGAAACAAACGGAAAAGGAAAGAAAAAAGAAAGCTAATAAACTCCAAATAGAAGAACTAAATAAACCAATAGTAAAACCAATCCAGGATAATAATAAAAAAAGATATATCAGTGAAAGGCAGATGGATCTGAATGATAGCACAATGGAAGAAAAGTTGCAGATGTATAAAGAAACACTCCTCAGTTGTACTGAAGAGGTATGTGGTAGGAAACAAATTAAAGAAGATAGGAAAAGAACAGCATGGTAAAATGAGAATGTCAAGACTAAGATCAAAGAAGAAAAGGATGCCTGGAAAAAACACTTGCAAACAAAGAGACCAGAGGATAGAATAGATTACGTGAGTAAAAGAACTATCGCCAAAGAAGAAGTTAAGAAAGCAAAACAGGAACAGTGGGAAGAGTTTGGACAAAGACTTCAAGAAAGCTAGTATCAGGGAAATCAAAAGCTGTTATGGGGAGCAATGAAGAGCATAAGAAAGACCAAAGCATGCCCAATACGACAAGTTAAGAACTAATGAAAGGAGACTGTGAAATTATGGAAACATGGAGAAAGCATTTTCAACAATTACATAATCCCTCAGAAAATATGAAACAAGGAAAAGAGATCAATTAGTAAGAGTAACAAGTAATCCAGAAGACAGGTGAAGATGTAAATATACATCAATGGAAGAAATTCAAACAGCTCTAAGGAAAGTGAAGTTAGGAAAAGCTCCAGGAGCAGATCAAGTTTATCCAGAAATGATTAAAAATAAGGGAGAGAGGCAGACAAACTATTACATGCAATATGTCAACAAGCATGGAAGTCCAAACAGGTGCCAGACAACTGGAAAAAGGGAATGGTAGTACTAGTACGGTACCAATACATAAGAAAGGATCAACTATGAAATGCTCAAACTATAGAGGATATCACTACTTAACATACCATGAAAAGTGTATGTCAGGATACTGGAAATGAGACTAAGGAAAAAAGTAGAGGATCAAATAGAAGAACACCAGAGCAGGATTTAGACCAGGAAGAAGTGTACAGGTCAGATATTTACAATTAGACAAATAATAGAAAAAAATCCTTGAGAGAAGCATCGACTTGCACCTGTGTTTATTGACTTAGAAAAGGCATTTGACACTGTGAGGAGGGACGAGCTATGGCATTCCTTAAAAGAACATTTCCTTTTATAAAAACGAATCAAATACCCCCAATGCCTGACATGACTGTTACTGTCCCAGGAGTGCAAAAACTACTTTGGCTGATACTGGCAATATTCCATCAATATGGAAACAGGCATAAAGCAGCTTGGCAAGAGCTGTGGCAATCTCTTTGGCACATAACTGCAAGAGACGACATGTGATATTGTCAGGACCTGCAGCTTTTCTGGGCTGGAGTTATCCGAGTAGTTTTGCACTCCAGGGACAGTTCCTGTGATGTCAGGCATTGGGGGTATTTGATTCGTCTTTATAAAAGGAAGGTTTGTAGTATCCTCTTGGGTGAAGACAGAGCACAGTTGTTCATCTAATGCGTTCGCCGTATCTATACTGGTGGCGTGGTATAGGTAGTGTTCCATTTGATCAATAGCATTAGCACCACTCCTATGTGTCACGTTTTATACTTTTATGGGATTTCCATAGATTTTTGTTTGAGTCCTCGGTTATCAAATTATTGACATATTTGTGAAAAAAGCTGTATGCTCTCTGTTAGCTCTACTATGCTTGTTAGCTCTACTCCATGCTCTCTGTTAGTAGTGTTATCTACTCCATGCTCTCTGTTAGTAGTGTTAGCTCTACTCCATGCTCTCTGTTAGTAGTGTTAGAATCTACTCCATGCTCTCTGTTAGTAGTGTTAGATCTACTCCATGCTCTGTAGTGTTAGCTCTACTCCATGCTCTCTGTAGTGTTAGCTCTACTCCATGCTCTCTGTTAGTAGTCCATGCTCTCTGTTAGTAGTGTTAGCTCTACTCCATGCTCTCTGTTAGTAGTGTTAGCTCTACTATGCTCCTCCATGCTCTCTGTTAGTAGTGTTAGCTCTACTCCATGCTCTCTGTTAGATCTACTCCATGCTCTCTGTTAGTAGTAGTGTAGCTCTACTCCATGCTCTCTGTTAGTAGTGTTAGCTCCTCCATGCCTCATCTACTCCCATGCTCTCTGTTAGTAGTGTTAGATCTACTCCATGCTCTCTGTTAGCTCTAGCTCCATGCTCTCTGTTAGTAGTGTTAGCTCTACTCCATGCTCTCTGCTTAGTAGTGTTAGCTCTATCCATGCTCTCTGTTAGTTAGTGTTAGCTCTACTCCATGCTCTCTGTTAGTAGTGTTAGCTCTACTCCATGCTCTCTGTTAGTAGTGTTAGATCTACTCCATGCCTCTGTTAGATCTACTCCATGCTCTCTGTTAGTTCTACTCCATGCTCTCTGTTAGTAGTGTTAGCTCTACTCCATGCTCTCTGTTAGCTCCTACTCCATGCTCTCTGTTACTCCAGTGTTAGCTCTACTCCATGCTCTCTGTTCGCTCTATTCCATGCTCTCTGTTAGTAGTGTTAGCTACTCCATGCTCTCTGTTAGTAGTGTTAGCTCTACTCCATGTTCTCTGTTATCTACTCCATGCTCTCTGTTAGCTCTACTCCATGCTTCTGTTAGCTCTACTCCATGTTCTCTGTTAGTAGTGTTAGCTCTACTCCATGCTCTCTGTTAGTAGTGTCTACTCCATGTTCTCTGTTAGTAGTGTTAGCTCTGTTAGTAGTGTTAGATCTACTCTCATGCTCTCTGTTAGCTCTACTCCATGCTCTCCTGTTAGATCTACTCATGCTCTCTTAGTTGTTAGATCTAGCTGTTAGCTCTACTCCATGCTCCTGTTATGCTCTCTCCATGCTCTCTGTTAGTAGTGTTAGCTCTACTCCATGCTCTCTGTTAGATCTACTCCATGCTCTCTGTTAGTAGTGTTAGATCTACTCCATGCTCTCTGTTAGTAGTGTTAGCTCTACTCCATGCTCTCTGTTAGTAGTGTTAGCTCTACTCCATGCTCTCTGTTAGCTCTACTCCATGCTCTCTGTTAGTAGTGTTAGCTCTACTCCATGCTCTCTGTTAGTAGTGTTAGCTCTACTCCATGCTCTCTGTTAGTAGTGTTAGCTCTACTCCATGCTCTCTGTTAGTAGTGTTAGCTCTATGCTCTCTGTTAGCTCTCTCCATGTTCTGTTAGTAGTGTTAGCTCTACTCCATGCTCTCTGTTAGTAGTGTTAGCTCTACTCCATGCTCTCTGTTAGCTCTACTCCATGCTCTCTGTTAGTAGTGTTAGCTCTACTCCATGCTCTCTGTTAGTAGCTGTTAGCTCTACTCCATGCTCTCTGTTAGTAGTGTTAGCTCTACTCCTCTGTTAGTAGTGTTAGCTCTACTCCATGCTCTCTGTTAGCTCTACTCCATGCTCTCTGTTAGTAGCTCTAGCTCTACTCCATGCTCTCTGTTAGTAGTGTTAGCTCTACTCCATGCTCTCTGTTAGTAGTGTTAGCTCTACTCCATGCTTCTCTGTTAGCTCTACTCCATGTGTTAGCTCTACTCTATGCTCTCTGTTAGTAGCTCTCTGTTAGCTCTACTCCATGTTCTCTGTTAGTAGTGTTAGATCTACTCCATGCTCTCTGTTAGTAGTGTTAGCTCTACTCCATGCTCTCTGTTAGTAGTGTAGCTCTACTCCATGCTCTCTGTTAGTAGTGTTAGCTCTCACTCCATGCTCTCTGTTAGATCTACTCCATGCTCTCTGTTAGTAGTGTTAGCTCTACTCCATGCTCTCTGTTAGCTCTACTCCATGCTCTCTGTTAGTAGTGTTAGCTCTACTCCATGCTCTCTGTTAGTAGTGTTAGCTCTACTCCATGCTCTCTGTTAGCTCTACTCCATGCTCTCTGTTAGTAGTGTTAGCTCTACTCCATGCTCTCTGTTAGTAGTGTTAGATCTGCTAGTAGTGTTAGCTCTAGTTCTCTGTTAGTAGTGTTAGCTCTACTCCATGCTCTCTGTTACTCCATGTGTTAGATCTACTCCATGCTCTCTGTTAGCTCTACTCCATGCTCTCTGTTAGTAGTGTTAGCTCTACTCCATGCTCTCTGTTAGTAGTGTTAGCTCTACTCCATGCTCTCTGTTAGATCTACTCCAGCTCTACTCCATGCTCTCTGTTAGTAGTGTTAGCTCTACTCCATGCTCTCTGTTAGTAGTGTTAGCTCTACTCCATGCTCTCTGTTAGAGTGTTAACTCTACTCCATGCTCTCTGTTAGTAGTGTTAGCTCTACTCCATGCTCTCTGTTAGCTCTACTCCATGCTCTCTGTTAGTAGTCTCTACTCCATGCTCTCTGTTAGTAGTCTCTGTTAGCTCTACTCCATGCTCTCTGTTAGTAGTGTTAGCTCTACTCCATGCTCTTGTGTGCTCTCTGTTAGTAGTGTTAGCTCTACTCCATGCTCTCTGTTAGTAGTGTTAGCTCTACTCCATGCTCTCTGTTAGTAGTGTTAGATCTACTCCATGCTCTCTGTTAGCTCTACTCCATGCTCTCTGCTTCCAGTAGTGTTAGCTCTACTCCATGCTCTCTGTGTTAGTAGTGTTAGCTCTACTCCATGCTCTCTGTTAGTAGTGTTAGCTCTACTCCATGCTCTCTGTTAGTAGTGTTAGCTCTACTCCATGCTCTCTGTTAGTAGTGTTAGCTCTACTCCATGCTCTCTGTTGGTAGTGTTAGCTCTCTCCATGCTCTCTGTTAGTAGTGTTAGCTCTACTCCATGCTCTCTGTTAGTAGTGTTAGCTCTACTCCATGTTCTCTGTTAGATCTCTACTCCATGCTCTCTGTTAGTAGTGTTAGCTCTACTCCATGCTCTCTGTTAGCTCTACTCCATGCTCTCTTAGTTAGCTCTACTCCATGCTCTCTGTTAGCTCTACTCCATGCTCTCTGTTAGTAGTGTTAGCTCTACTCCATGCTCTCTGTTAGCTCTAGCTCTACTCCATGCTCTCTGTTAGTAGTGTTAGCTCTACTCCATGTTCTCTGTTAGCTCTACTCCATGCTCTCTGTTAGCTCTACTCCATGTTCTCTGTTAGTAGTGTTAGCTCTACTCCATGCTCTCTGTTAGTAGTGTTAGCTCTACTCCATGCTCTCTGTTAGCTCTACTCCATGCCTAGTAGTGTTAGCTCTACTCCATGCTCTCTGTTAGTAGTGTTAGCTCTACTCCATGCTCTCTGTTAGTCTACTCCATGCTCTCTGTTAGCTCTACTCCACTCTCATGCTCCATGCTCTCTGTTAGTGTCTACTCCATGCTCTCTGTTAGCTCTACTCCATGCTCTCTGTTAGTAGTGTTAGCTCTACTCCATGCTCTCTGTTAGTAGTGTTAGCTCTACTCCATGCTCTCTGTTAGTAGTGTTAGCTCTACTCCATGCTCTCTGTTAGTAGTGTGTTAGCTCTACTGCTCTCTGTTAGTAGTGTTAGATCTACTCCATGCTCTCTGTTAGCTCTACTCCATGCTCTCTGTTAGTAGTGTTAGCTCTACTCCATGCTCTCTGTTAGTAGTGTTAGCTCCATGCTCTCTGTTAGCTCTACTCCATGCTCTCTGTTAGCTCTACTCCATGCTCTCTGTTAGTAGTGTTAGCTCTACTCCATGCTCTCTGTTAGTAGTGTTAGCTCTACTCCATGCTCTCTGTTAGCTCTACTCCATGCTCTCTGTTAGTCTAGTGTTAGCTCTACTCCATGCTCTCTGTTAGTAGTGTTAGCTCTACTCCATGCTCTCTGTTAGTAGTGTTAGCTCTACTCCATGCTCTCTGTTAGTCTACTCCATGTGTTAGCTCTACTCCATGCTCTCTGTTAGTAGTGTTAGTATCTCTACTCCATGCTCTCTGTTAGCTCTACTCCATGCTCTCTGTTAGTAGTGTTAGCTCTACTCCATGCTCTCTGTTAGTAGTGTTAGCTCTACTCCATGCTCTCTGTTAGTAGTGTTAGCTCTACTCCATGCTCTCTGTTAGTAGTGTTAGCTCTACTCCATGCTCTCTGTTAGTAGTGTTAGCTCTACTCCATGCTCTCTGTTAGAGTCTACTCCATGCTCTCTGTTAGTAGTGTTAGCTCTACTCCATGCTCTCTATTAGTACTCCATGCTCTCTGTTAGCTCTACTCCATGCTCTCTCTGTTAGCTCTACTCCATGCTCTCTGTTAGTAGTGTTAGCTCTACTCCATGCTCTCTGTTAGTAGTGTTGTTAGCTCTACTCCATGCTCTCTGTTAGTAGTGTTAGATCTACTCCATGCTCTCTGTTAGTAGTGTTAGCTACTCCATGCTCTCTGTTAGCTCTACTCCATGCTCTCTGTTAGTAGTGTTAGCTCTACTCCATGCTCTCTGTTAGTAGTGTTAGCTCTACTCCATGCTCTCTGTTAGCTCTACTCCATGCCTCTGTTAGCTCTACTCCATGCTCTCTGTTAGTGTTAGCTCTACTCCATGCTCTCTGTTAGTAGTGTTAGCTCTACTCCATGCTCTCTGTTAGCTCTTACTCCATGCTCTCTGTTAGCTCTACTCCATGCTCTCTGTTAGCTCTACTCCATGCTCTCTGTTAGTAGTGTTAGTCTACTCCATGTCTCTGTTAGTAGTGTTAGCTCTACTCCATGCTCTCTGTTAGTAGTGTTAGCTCTACTCCATGCTCTCTGTTAGTAGTGTTAGCTCTACTCCATGCTCTCTGTTAGTAGTGTTAGCTCTACTCCATGCTCTCTGTTAGTAGTGTTAGCTCTACTCCATGTTCTCTGTTAGTAGTGTTAGCTCTACTCCATGCTCTCTGTTAGTAGTGTTAGCTCTACTCCATGCTCTCTGTTAGTAGTGTTAGCTCTACTCCATGTTCTCTGTTAGTAGTGTTAGCTCTACTCCATGCTCTCTGTTAGAAGCTGTTAGCTCTACTCCATGCTCTCTGTTAGATCTACTCCATGCTCTCTGTTAGTAGTGTTAGCTCTACTCCATGTTCTCTGTTAGTAGTGTTAGCTCTACTCCATGCTCTCTGTTAGTTAGCTCTACTCCATGCTCTCTGTTAGCTCTACTCCATGCTCTCTGTTAGCTCTTACTCCATGCTCTCTGTTAGTAGTGTTAGCTCTACTCCATGTTCTCTGTTAGTAGTGTTAGCTCTACTCCATGCTCTCTGTTAGTAGTGTTAGCTCTACTCCATGCTCTCTGTTAGTAGTGTTAGCTCTACTCCATGTTCTCTGTTAGTAGTGTTAGTAGTGTTAGCTCTACTCCATGTTCTCTGTTAGTTGTTAGTAGTGTTAGCTCTACTCCATGCCTCTGTTAGTAGTGTTAGCTCTACTCCATGCTCTCTGTTAGTAGTGTTAGCTCTACTCCATGTTCTCTGTTAGTAGTGTTAGCTCTACATCATGCTCTCTGTTAGTAGTGTTAGCTCTACTCCATGCTCTCTGTTAGTAGTGTTAGCTCTACTCCATGTTCTCTGTTAGTAGTGTTAGCTCTACTCCATGCTCTCTGTTAGTAGTGTTAGCTCTACTCCATGCTCTCTGTTAGTAGTGTTAGCTCTACTCCATGCTCTCTGTTAGTAGTGTTAGTAGTGTTAGCTCTACTCCATGCTCTCTGTTAGATCTACTATGCTAGCTCTACTCCATGCTCTCTGTTAGATCTACTCCATGCTCTCTGTTAGATCTACTCCATGCTCTCTGTTAGATCTACTCCATGCTTCTGTTAGATCTACTCCATGTTCTCTGTTAGATCTACTCCATGTTCTCTGTTAGATCTACTCCATGTTCTCTGTTAGATCTACTCCATGTTCTCTGTTAGATCTACTCCATGTTAGATCTACTCCATGCTCTCTGTTAGATCTACTCCATGCTTTCTGTTAGATCTACTCCATGCTCTCTGTTAGATCTACTCCATGCTCTCTGTTAGGTCTACTCCATGCTCTCTGTTAGAGTGTTAGCTCCATGCTCTCTGTTAGCTCTACTCCATGCTCTCTGCTCTCTGTTAGTAGTGTTAGATCTACTCCATGCTCTCTGTTAGTAGTGTTAGCTCTACTCCATGCTCTCTGTTAGATCTACTCCATGCTCTCTGTTAGATCTACTCCATGCTCTCTGTTAGATCTACTCCATGCTAGATCTACTCCATGCTCTCTGTTAGATCTACTCCATGCTGTTAGGTCTCTACTCCATGCACTCTCTGTTAGATCTACTCCATGCTCTCTGTTAGGATCTACTCCATGCTCTCTGTTAGATCTACTCCATGCTCTCTGTTAGATCTACTCCATGCTCTCTGTTAGATCTACTCCATGCTCTCTGTTAGATCTACTCCATGCTCTCTGTTAGGATCTACTTATGCTCTCTGTTAGATCTACTCCATGCTCTCTGTTAGATCTACTCCATGCTCTCTGTTAGTAGTGTTAGATCTATGCTCTCTGTTAGATCTACTCCATGCTCTCTGTTAGATCTACTCCATGCTCTCTGTTAGATCTACTCCATGCTCTCTGTTAGATCTACTCCATGCTCTCTGTTAGGTCTACTCCATGCTCTCTGTTAGTAGTGTTAGTAGTGTTAGATCCATACTGTTAGATCTACTCCATGCTCTCTGTTAGATCTACTCCATGCTCTCTGTTAGATCTACTCCATGCTCTCTGTTAGCTCTACTCCATGTTCTCTGTTAGTAGTGTTATTGTATCTACTCCATGCTCTCTGTTAGATCTACTCATGCTCTCTGTTAGCTCTACTCCATGTCTCTGTTAGATCTCTGTTATAGTGTTAGCTCTTACTCCATGCTCTCTGTTAGTAGTGTTAGTAGTGCTCTCTGTTAGTAGTGTATGTTGTCTCTGTGATTACTCCATGCTCTCTGTTAGTAGTGTTAGCTCTACTCCATGCTCTCTGTTAGTAGTGTTAGCTCTACTCCATGCTCTCTGTTAGATCTACTCCATGCTCTCTGTTAGTAGTCTACTCCATGCTCTCTGTTAGTAGTGTTAGCTCTGATTATGCTCTCTGTTAGTAGATGTTAGCTACTCCATGCTCTCTGTTAGTCTACTCCATGTGTTAGTAGTGTTAGCTCTACTCCATGACATCTCTGTTAGTAGTGTTAGATCTACTCCATGCTCTGTTAGCTGTTAGTAATACTCCATGCTATTGTTAGATCTACTCCATGCTCTCTGTTAGATCTACTCCATGCCTCTACTCCATGCTCTCTGTTAGTAGTGTTAGTAGTGTTAGCTCTACTCCATGCTCTCTGTTAGATCTACTATGTCTCTGTTAGATCTACTCCATGTTCTCTGTTAGATCTACTCCATGCTCTCTGTTGTGATCTACTCCATGCTCTCTGTTAGTAGTCTTATTAATGCCTGTTAGCTCTGACTCCATGCTCTGTTAGTAGTGTTAGCTTCCTGGTATCATGTAGTAGTGTTAGTACAGTGTTAGTATCTACTCCATGCTCTCTGTTAGATCTACTCCATGCTCTCTGTTAGCTCTACTCCATGTGTTAGATCTACTCCATGCTCTCTGTTAGCTCTACTCCATGCTCTCTGTTAGTAGTGTTAGTCTAGGTAGTCTCTGTTAGTAGTGTTAGCTCTACTCCATGCTCTCTGTTAGTAGTGTTAGTAGTGTTAGCTCTACTCCATGCTCTCTGTTAGATTATACTCCATGCTCTCTGTTAGATCTACTCCATG
Source organism: Doris montereyensis (assembly GCA_037039925.1). NCBI lineage: Eukaryota > Metazoa > Mollusca > Gastropoda > Nudibranchia > Dorididae > Doris > Doris montereyensis. The sequence goes on along the minus strand of JAXRKP010000681.1, from coordinate 108,082 downwards.
CTCTCTGTTAGATCTACTCCATGCTCTCTGTTAGTAGTGTTATAGTGTTAGATCTACTCCATGCTCTCTGTTAGATAGTGCTCTGTTAGCAGTGTTAGATCTACTCCATGCTCTCTGTTAGATCTACTTAGTTAGCAGTCTACTCCATGCTCTCTGTTAGCTCTACTCCATGCTCTCTGTTAGTAGTGTTAGTCTCTGTTAGCTCTACTCCATGCTCTCTGTTAGAGTGTTATGCCTCTGTTAGCTCTCCATGCTCTCTGTTAGTCTACTCCATGCTCTCTGTTAGCTCTACTCCATGCCTCTGTTAGCTCTACTCCATGCTCTCTGTTAGCTCTACTCCATGCTCTCTGTTAGTAGTGTTAGATCTAATTCAGTGCTCTACTCCATGCTCTCTGTTAGCTCTAGCTGTTAGCTCTACTCCATGCTCTCTGTTAGCTCTACTCCATGCTCTCTGTTAGATCTACTCCATGCCTCTGTTAGCTCTACTCCATGCTCTCTGTTAGTCTACTCCATGCTCTCTGTTAGCTCTACTCCATGCTCTCTGTTAGCTCTACTCCATGCTCTCTGTTAGATCTTACTCTACTCCATGCTCTCTGTTAGCTCTACTCCATGCTCTCTGTTAGATCTACTCCATGCTCTCTGTTAGGTCTACTCCATGCTCTCTGTTAGCTCTACTCCATGCTCTCTGTTAGTCTACTCCATGCTCTCTGTTAGTAGCCTGTTAGCTCTACTCCATGCTCTCTGTTAGCTCTACTCCATGCTCTCTGTTAGTAGTGTTAGCTCTAGATCTGATCTACTCCATGCTCCTTCTTTTCTTCTTGACACTCCATGCTCTCTGTTTCACTTGCAAATATGTAGTGATCCACGGCTGATGATATTTCGCCGAGCATGTCTTACTGGGGACATGGTTCTTTCAATATGGACTGTAAATGATTATTAGTATCTTCCAAGATTGTGTTGGTGAATGTTTCTGTGTCACTACGCATGGCGTTGACATTTGCCTTTTACCATACGCTGATGGTATGTGGAATGGGTTTGGTTGTATTAGCTCTTATATTGCTGTCTGGTCTATAATAACAATACCATGGTCGCCAAGACCTGGAATTGTTGTTGCATCTTTTATTATGTTCGGTCTATTGGTAAAGGAACAGATCAACAATGTTGTTACCTCTGATATGAATTTCATTTATTCGGGATAAGGCAAGGTCTTGTATTTTCTCTAGCAACATACTCCATGCTCTACTGATGCCCAATTATTCATTGATGTCCAATCGACATCAAGTTAAAATCTCCACCTACATAGAATGTTGTGTTCATTTATGGCCAAGTAGTAAGATCTGCCACTGTCATTTGGTCTACAGTCGTGTGCAATAAGGTTGTTTTGAATGGGTGTATCAATTTGCACAACGACTGCTTCAACAGATGGACATGCGTTGTTACTGTCATGCTAAGATGAGATTAGGTGGTAGTGGTAATGAGGCCTCCACCATAGCCGTGGTATCTGTCTTATCTAAACACGTTGTATTGTAGCTCTGTTGGAATTGGAAAGATCTCTCGTTATTTATCCCCTCTTTTAGCCATCTTTCACATCCAATAACAATATATGGTTTTGTATTTTGTAGGATGTGTCAGAATTCAATTTTCTTATTTGAAAGACTGAAAATGAATGACGACAAGAACACACAATAGATCTATTTGTTGGAATTTATTTGCGTCAATTTAAAAAAAATTAATAGTATATATCGAACGAGGTACTTTATTGTGTTTTATGTCAGAGCCTATCATTTTGTCGGAGCTTAGTTAAAGGGGAGCACTATCTATACGTTGCGAAATCCTAAGTTTGCAAGATAACGAATTGGGCGAAAAGATAAAAAAGCTATCAAGTCATTAAGAAATAATAGGGCTTATATAAAAGTAAAAGAAAAACTGCATCGTCATTAACTTAATTACATTAAATCCGATTGGTGTGTATTTTTAGCTCTACCGAGTCGATATTAAGAACTTCTAATTTTAGCATCATTTAAATTAAAAACACGAAGTACGAAGTTGAAGTTCAGTCTCGCAAAAAAGTTAGGCTGGGTTGTTTACCCAGCTAAGCGTTCATTAATGATAATGAGAATACTACTACTACTACTACTACTACTACTACTACTACTACTACTACTACTACTACTACTATACTACTACTACTACTACTACTACTACTACCACGACCACCACCACTACTACGACTACTACTACTACTACTACTACTATACTAACTACTACTACTACCACGACCACTACTACTACCACTACTACTACTACTACTACTACTACTACTACTACTACTACTAACTACTACTACTACTACTACTACTACTACTACTACCACTACTACTACTACTCCACGACTACTACCACGACCACGCACACCACCACTCTACTACCACTACTACTACTACTACTACTACTACTACTACTATTACTACCACGACTACTACTACTATTACTATTACTAACTACTACTACTATTATTACTACTACTACTACCTACTACTACCTCTACTACTACTACTACCTCTACTATTACTACCACGACTACTACTACTACTACTATTACTACTTCTACTACTACTACCTCTACTATACTACCTCTACTACTACTACCTTACTACTACTACCTCTACTACTACTACTACTATTACTACCTATACTACTACTACTGTACTACTACTACTATTATTAATACTACTACTACCTCTACTACTTGACTACCTCTACTACTACTACTACCTCTACTACTACTACTATCTACTACCTACTATCTCTTTAGTATCTGGTTACTACTCTATACTACCTACTACTACTACTTATTACTATCTTCCACCACCTCTACTACTACTACCTCTACTACTACTACCTCTACTACTACCTCTACTACTACCTCTACTACTACTACTACCTCTACAACTACCTCTACTACTACCTCTACTACTACCTCTACTACTACCTCTACTACTACTGTACTACCCCTACTACTACCTCTGTTTCTACTACCCCTACTACTACCTCTACTATTACTACTACTACCTCTACTACTACCTTTTACTACTACTACTACCTCTGCTCTACTACTACCTACTATTACCCCAACTACTACTTACCTCTGATATGAATCTTACTACCTCTACTACTACTACTATAACCTCTACTACTACTACCTCTACTACTACCTCTACTACTACTACTTATTTATTGTGAGTACTACTGATGCCTACTACTTACCTCTATTACTACTCCAATCTACTACCTCACTAGTTACTATACTCCACCTCTACTACTAGTAAGATACCGCCTGTTCGCTTTCAGTAAAATATCATGTTGTTCTTTGTCTGTTTTCTACTACTACTACAGTACTGTTGTTTATTTGGTGTTGTTTTAAACAACCTCTTCAACAGATGGACATGTTCGGCCGGGAGCTACTTAAGATGAGATTAGGTCTACTACTACCTCTCCACCATAGCCGTGGTATCTGTCTTATCTAAAACACGTTGTATTGCAGCTCTCTACTACTGCCTCTAGGATGTACTACTACTGAAAATTCCCATTTACTACTGCCTCTTACTTTATTGTGTTTGTTTTATGTCTAGAGCCTCTACTACTACCTCTACTACTACTGTTGCTACTACCTCTTGGCTACTACAAGTCTTAAGAAATAATAGGGCTTATACCTCTACTACTACCCGATTGTGTATTTTTAGCTCTCGACTATATTAAGAACTAATTTTAGCATCTAAATTAAAACTACTACTACTACCTCTTAATGATACTACTACTACTACTACTACTACTACTACCTCTACTACTACTACTCTACTACTACTACTACCTCTACTACTACCTCTACTACCACTACTACTACTACCACTACTACTAACTACTTACTACTACTACTAACTACTATCTCTACTACTACTACTAACTACTACTACTACTACTACCTACTACTACTACTGCTACTATCCCTCTACTACTACTACTACTACTACTACTACTATTACTACCACGTACTATCCTCTACTACTATACTACTACTCTCTACTACTACTACTACTACTATCTCTACTACCTCTACTATTATCTCTACTACTACTACTCTACTACTACCTCATACTACTACTACCTCTACTACCACCCTACTATCTCTACTACTACCTAGTACTACCTCTACTACTACTGCTACTACCTTACCTCTACTACTACCTCTACCTCGACCTCTACTACTACTACTACCTCTATTACTACCTCTACTACTACTACTACCGTTACCTACTACTACTACTACCTCTACTACCTCTACTATTTACCAAATTCGCTCTACTACTTCAGTAACCTCTACTATCCTCAACACTACTACTGTTCTTACTACGTGTCATTTTTCTCCGCTCATAATATTATACGTTATTTTGAATCAAATAAAAACAGTCCATAAATTAATTCAGTGTTGTTTATTTGTGTTTGTTTAAATATACCTGTTGTGGAAATATTTGATAAAGAAATATTACCTCTACTACTACCTCTACTACTACCTCTACTAATACGTTACTACTTACTACTACCTTTACTACTATTGTCAACCGACTACTACTACTACCTCTACTACTACTACCTATACTACTACCGGGACCTCTACTAAATACTACTATCTCTAAATAGAGCCTAAACCACTTACTACTACCTTAGGGCTACTTAGTACAACTACCTCTAATAAACCGAGGCGTGCTTACTAACCTCGGCGCCCGAAACCCATCAACGATCATGGTCCATTGCTTTGTCACGACTGGTCGGATATAAATAGAAATGATATCATCATTGGAAAGGGTACCGTAGGTATTCCCTTTATTTTCATAGTCAAGGTGACTTCTTGTCATGAGCTGGAGCAAGACGTGGTTGAATCCGTTTTGAGCGTCTTTATTTTACCCATCTTTATAGACAAAAACAGTCATAGAAATTAATTCAGTGGGTGTTTAATATTTAAATATATGCTATAATGGAATATATTGTGATAAAGAAATATTATATTACCAAGCTTTTTCTTATGCTATAATGAGTATATTGTGGGATGTACTTTATTATGCTAAATGGAATATATTGTGGAGACAGGCGAGCTATAATGGAATAAACCGAGGAGCAGTAAGCTTTATTAATAATGGAATATATTGTGAAGCCGAAACCCATCAACATCATGGTCCATTGCTTTGTCACGACTGGTCGGATATAAATAGAAATGCTATAATGGAATATATTGTGGAGATGTAAGCTTTATTATGCTATAATGGAATAAGGGAGATGTAAAGCTATTGTGGAAAGATTGTTGAATGTAAGCTTTATTATGCTATAATGGAATATATTGTGGAGATGTAACACTAAGGAATATATTGTGGAGTTTGTTATGCTATAATGGAATATATTGTGGAGATGTAATAATGGAATTTTGTGGAGATGTTTTATTATGCTATAATGGAATATATTGTGGAGATGTAAGCTTTGTTATGCTATAATGGAATATATTGTGGAGATGTAAGCTTTTATTTATGCTATAATGGAATATATTGTGGAGATGTAAGCTTTGTTATGGCTATAATGGAATATATTGTGGAGATGTAAGCTTTGTTATGCTATAATGGAATATATTGTGGAGATGTAAGCTTTGTTATGCTATAATGGAATATATTGTGGAGATGTAAGCTTTGTTATGCTATAATGGAATATATTGAGATGTATTTGTTATTGTGGAGATGTAAGCTTTGTTATGCTATAATGGAATATATTGTGGAGATGTAAGCAATTAGAGATGCTTTGTTATGCTATAATGGAATACATTGTGGATCAATTAGAGAAGCAAGAGACGATCTAAGATAATACTACATAGGGCCTTGGCTCTTTTCGCCCTAATTTTATAATGGCGGAAACCGGCTCTTTTCAAGGCTGAGGGAATTGCACGGAGTCACTGGGTGCGAATGAATCTGAAACTAATTAAGTGTGCAACACTATTTGTCTGTTTAGTCTTTAATGTTTATTCAGAAATGACAATGAATGAAACAAGATGACGATGGGTACTGAAATAAACAGAAAGAATTGAAATGAAAAATGAAGTGAACTGATAGACAAGAGGAACCAACAAATGATATTTCTCTATGCCCCCCCCCTCAAGTCTTTGGAGTGAAATGAAAAGACTGATTTAAAAAGTTTGAAGACTGGCTGAGTCAAAGTAGACGAGATCAAAAAATGTATAGGCAGCCTGTGGCTTCTGAAAAGAAAAAGAAAATCTATGACTGGATGATGAACGATAGTGACTAGAATGTCTCTAAGCAAAGACTAAAGTGTCATTCTGATGTGAGAGGCTGCTTGGTCGGCCTAGTTGAGCGCCGAGGAACGCCAGATGAGACATCTGTCTGAGGGAGACAACCTGCTCCGTCAGGCCAGGGGCGTTGTGCGGCATTAGGGCGCGTAGAGCCCGTGGGACGCCAGTGACAGTGGTCTTCGAGTGTACAGCCTTCGGGGTTGGGGTAGTGCCTCGGTTACAGTTACACAGGGCCCGGGTCTGGGTCCTGGTCTGGTGTCGGGGATGGCTGTGGTAGTGGTGCGGAGACAGGAGTCATGGGCTGCAGATCTTTAGTTGGTGGACATGGGGTGTCGCTCGGAGGTTGTGCACTACGTTGAGAGGCTAGTTTGGGCAGAGAGGGCGTTGGGCGTTGTAGGCTCAGTGCGGCAGTTGATGGAGTTGACAATATGGGTGTGTGACCTGGGGCCATCAAGATGGGTGTACGCAGTATAACGGGCATGTATTTCCGCAAAAACTTCCTATTGCGTAGGGTGGTGCGACCGGAGCCATCCACACGAACTACATATTGATCAAATTGTCGCACCTCGACGACTATGCCCGTCTTGTCCCACTTGGTTGGGTGAGGCCCAGTTTGATTTTGACCTCGGACACTGTCGCCGACAGCCAGTGATGGAGGGTGTGGGTGTGTTCTGACAGGCGTTCGGCAGCACGCATGTGTCTGTTTCTCAGCGCTTCCTCACGAGATAGAAGTGTCTCCCGCCAGGTAGTATGAGGCTGGTATTTCCCTGGGTGAATGGGGATAAAGTCTCGAATGGGACGTCCAAAAATGTACATGGCGGGGAGACGCGAGTGTCCCGTCAGCTGTGTTTCTGTATTGCAGCATTGCGCGCTGAAACCTGTCAGTGTCCAGAGACCCCTGCGCGCTTGTGTTGTGTGTGATGAGGCGTTTGATTGTCTTGACTCCTACCTCAGCACGGCAGTTGGCATGAGGCAAGGCAACTGATGTGAGTCGATGGTTCACACCCCAATTACGAAGAAATGTTGCAGTTGTAAGGGATGTAAATTCAGGTTCACCGTCAGAAGTCAATTCGTCACTAATTGCGTATGTGACGAAGATCCTGCGCAGAGCAGCAACGAGACCACCAGCACCGTGTGCAGCCTGCTCCACTATTGGCCAATTGCTGTATCGGTCGACAGCCACTATGTAGTTGTGTCCCCGATAGTGAAAGTAGTCAGCCACGATGCACTGGAATGGGTATGCCGGGCTAATCGGTGGTGTTGGGGGTGCGCTGGGCTGTGACTGTGAGGGTGCCATACGGTTGCAGGCCTGGCAGCGGGTTCGCATGTCTGTGATGGCTGGGGTCATTCAGGCCAGAAGAAGGATGACTCAGCACGAGAACATTTGGGTAACTCCCTGGTGCGCAGAGTGAAGACACTGGAGGACGCTGTATCGGAGTGATGACGGTATGACAACCCGGTCGTGGTAGAGTATGACTCCATCAAATGTGGTGAGGTAGTCACGGAATTGGTGGCATGGGCGAAGGTCAGAGGCTAGCGAGGTTCTATCCTCTGGGAAGCCATCTTCGATGGTGTTAGTCAGGGCGATCATAGTGGGGTCGCTGGCTGTGGCAAGGCGAATGTTATCCCAGGCACTGATTTGATCACCTCCACCGGTGCTGAGTTAGTCTCCGAACAGATATGTCTATTCGAAGGCTGCAGGTCCACAGTGCGCCGGGGCTTCCTGACCACTTTGGGCAGACGACCATTTGTGACACCGTGTAACTGGGGTGCCGATGGGGAACGGCTCGATGACACCTAGGCGCATCTTGATCGAGGCCTGCCTTGACGTCGTCCTGTCAGTGGACATGGACTGGGATAGGGTGTGGTGGGACTTTGCGGGCCTGGTGGAAGGGCGACTGGGTGTGATGTGCCTCACATGTGGCACTGCTGGCAGCACTCGTCTCGCCGATCGTGGGGAAGCCGGGTGGAATCATCCCTAGGGCCATGCATGCCTGCTTGCTTATGAACATTCGGTCAGTGGCAGTGGTAAAATACACCATCCGACGAGTATCTAGCTCTTTGTCGGTTGGAGATTTACCTGAAATCCTGAGGGCGAGGGCCCCAATGATGTTTATTGTCCCATGATTTGCTGCTGTCATTTTCATGTTGACAGGCAGGAGGTGCCGCTTGTCAAGGCCCATCTTAGTAAGAAGTCCCAGGCCAGCCAGGCATGACTGGCATCCCGTGTGTGCCATGGCCGGGAAGGTGACAGGACGGGTGGGGGTGGAGAAGGGTATGGGGAAGCCAAGGGATTTGATGTCTGAGGGCACTGCGCGGATTGTGACGTCAACAAAGGGCTGAGAGTCAAGCTCGTTTCTCCATGCCTCCACAGAATTCGTTGAACACATGGTGGTCCAAGCTTATGGTGTGGGCGTGGGATACATGGGTCACCTCATCAGTGCTGCAAAGGCTGTCAAAGTGGCAGCAGCGTCGTCGAGGGCGTTTGGTGAAGGGGTCTAGGCAGAGTTGGCGTTGGGTCGTGATGCCTTCCTGCAGACGTTTGCGAAATGGTAGGCGATCCCGCACTTTGTGCATGTTTTTCCATATGCAGGACATTTATTTATGCGCTCCAGCCTGCTTGAACCATGTCCATGTCTGCCGCAATAGCCGCATGGAGTTGACGAGGTCAAATTTCTGCCACCTTCTATACGGAGTTTATCCTGGCGCTTGTAGGAGCTTGACGCTCCAACGGTGGACGAGCCACCTTCTACCAGACGGCTGGCAGATCTCTTTCCACTTTCTTTTGCTTCAACATAGCAAAGCGCATCCTCCAGTGACATGTCTTGTCTTGACTCGCCCAGGATGTCTAGCCTGATTTCTTCATCACTAAGGCCCCTGATGAGCACGTCTCGGACCATCACATCACTGTAGTCGACGTGGGCGTCGCATGAACACTTAATGCTGAAGTTGCAGACACCTGCTTGTCCTCTTAAGCGAGCGGAAAATACTCTGACTGGCTCGTCTCTGTCCTGCCGCATTTGCTGTAATTGGACCCGTGCGACCATTATTTCTCTCGACGTACTGCAAGGGTCTTCATGTTCTTTAGAGTGGTCTCCTCAGTACCAGAGGATAGAGCACCGAAGGTCCTGGTAAGGTCTTTGCGCAGTCCCTCGTCGCAGCATTCCAGTAGTTGGAATAATATGTCTGATCCCGTGAGACGGGGGCCTGTTTGTGGTCTGTCCATCTCCGAATGAAGTACGCCCACTCTTCGCTGGTGCCTGATGCTGACACCGTGGGACGCCGAACTTTTCTCTGCCCTGGCCGCTGCTGTTGGAGCAGGCACGTGCGTGTGAGCTGCATGAGCTGTAGCACTGTGGATGTCCAGAAGGCGGGTAAGTATGTCAGTTGGCATGGCCGTGGGCCATTCAGCATCGCAGCCGGGAGCTGGGCACTTGATGGTTGCCATGACTGTCTGTGTTTCATTTATAAATAAGTGTGCAACACTATTTGTCTGTTTAGTCTTTAATGTTTATTCAGAAATGACAATGAATGAAACAAGATGACGATGGGTACTGGAAATAAATAGAAAGAATTGAAATGAAAAAGGAAGTGAACTGATAGACAAGAGGAACCAACAAATGATATTTCTCTAGAAACTCCCGATAATTCAACTTTGACAACGTTGAAATTATTGATTGGTGAGTATACACATTTTATTTTATAAACATTGTTGTTTGTATGGTGTAAAATAATTAAAATACGATGAAGATAGAGCCTTAGCGAGGGTGCGATCTAGATCTAGATACTGGAACAGCGGCTCTAGGTTACTAAAAATAGCAAGTATTGACGCTGGGCTTTTCCCTGGCCTTTACTTTCCACAGTTTAGAGTTGGAACTCACTTTAGTCAATTCTCTATTTCTTTCCCCCTTAAACTAGTGATTTGCATTAAATTTTATTTAGATCTAGACCTATCCCTCATTCTCTCTCTCTTTCTTCTTCTTTCTTCTCTCTCTCTCTCTCTCTCTCTCTCTCTCTCTCTCTCTCTCTCTCTCTCTCTCTCTCTCTCTCTCTCTCCTCTCTCTCTCTCTCTCTCTCTCTCTATCTCTCTCTCTCTCTCTCCTCTCTCTCCTCTCCTCTCTCTCTCTCTCTCTCTCTCTCTCTCTCTCTCTCTCTCTCTCTCTCTCTCTCTCTCTCTCTCTTTAATAAATATAATGTATTATTCGTCATAATGGCTAGGCTATTGTATTTCCTACTTATCAATAATACTATTGTCATTTTCCCTAAAAAAAAAAACCCTGTGATTATTTTATGTCTGACTTAGTTAATTGCAGTTGTTGCACTAATCAATCAATTGTTAAAAATCTCCACAGAAAACAATGTGTATGGTGTATGCTGATGCAATGATTTCACAAGAAAGGAAGAGGAAGACCCCAGATCTGCCCAATAGACTCCTTGTGACAAATAGACTGCTAGTGCTAATTCAGCTCTACTTCCTTAAACTTAAAGGACAACAATACAGCTATGCAGATGTGAGTTGATTTTTTTCTTCTTGGTCTTTTTTTAAATGAATAATATATTCCCCACGGAAGCTCAAGAGGTGCATATTATATTGTTTCAATGTTTACCAGTAAAAAAAAAGTAAGGAGATCTTGTGACTATTTATAGGTATGCCTACATCAACGACTGGCTGCTTTATTTTTTTTGTATACACTAACACCTGCTGACTTTTTTATACTTTTTATTTCTATGTTATTGTTAACCTAATCTTATCCTTCCATTTTCCAGCTGACTGACTGCTTTTTTTGTACACATGTTGACTAGTCTATGTTGTATTTTATTTTGATGTTAACCTATTCTTATCCTTCCATTTTCAGTTGAAATTATTGAAAACTTGGTTGGCAGAGGTGGACCCCAACACTGCTAATGTCACACTCACAGAAGGCCGCATTCGTCATCGACATGATGCTATTCTCAGTCACTGCAACTGCAACACCTTATCATCTCATGAGCAGCTTGAACAGTTTCTTGATGTCAACATAGATTTCAACGCCCTTCCCCAGCCTTTATCTGCCATGGGACTGAATCGTCTCCATTTCTCAAAGGATGCTGAGTATCTTAAATCTCCTGTTGAAAATGTTTCCAATAGTGTTGTTTATGAACTATCTTTCATTTGATATAGGATATGACTTGATAGCTTCTATGGTTCTTAGTTCATTGAAGTTTTTTTTTTTTGGAATTTGAATTTTCCGCATATATTTTTTCATCCATGACACATTCTTTTCCCACCTAATTAATTTGTGGTAAGAAACATACTAGTTTGATTAATTTATCTGAATAGAGCTCAATATTCTCTTTCATTTGATATATGATATGACTTGATATCTTCTATGGTTCTTATTTCATTGAAGTTTTTATTCTTGGAATTTGAATTTTCCGCAGATATTTTTTCATCCATGACACATTCTTTTCCCACCCTAATTAATTTGTGGTAAGAAACATACTAGTTTGATTAATTTATCTGCATAGAGCTCAATATTCTCTTTCATTTGATATATGATATGACTTGATATCTTCTATGGTTCTTATTTCATTGAAGTTTTTATTCTCAGATTTTGAAATTTCCGCAGACATATATTCAAGCATGACACATTCTTTTCCCACCCCAATTAATTTGTGGTAAGAATTATACTGGATTTATTAATGTCATTGAATAGCGCTCTAATTTCTCTTTTATTTGGTATATAATATGATCTGATAGCTTTGTTAGTTCTTTTTTTATTCAAATTTTACTCTCCGTTTTCCTATTTGGATTACATCGCCGGGGATTTTTTTCCGAATGGCCAATTTTGACTTTTACTCCTCAATTGTTGTTAAATAAATCCATTATTTTCCCAAAGATCACTGCAGAAAACATTAGGAATTGTCTATTCATAGTTTTGATGTGATTTATTGATTTTAAGCTCTCTCATCTCATTCGTTACATTTTTATCAGCCTGTAAATATGGCATTTAGAACAGTTTTCTTTTGAAATCTTGTTTTTTTTTCAAAGTCAAGTTCTTTTTGTCAATTTTGTAACGTCATATCTTGGTCAGAATTGTTATCAGTATGTTTTCCTTAATGATTTATTAACATAACCGTGTAAGGTCATTGATTATTAGCTTATTTCATGTTTTCAGTAATTTAATTTGTTATAATTCCGTGATAAAAATTACCCAAATGCATTTTTTCATTTTTGCAAAAATATTTTTGCAAGTTTTGTCTAATTGTAATAATGTATTTAAAAATTTGCTAATTGAAAAAATGGCTTGCGATACCTACTACTAGTCTTCTACTACTACTACTACTACTACTACTACTACTACTACTACTACTACTACTACTACTACTACTACTACTACCACTACTACCTCTGCTACTACTACTGCTACTACTACTACTACTGCTACTACTACTACTACTACTACTACTACTACTACTACTACTACTACTACTACTCTGCTACTACTACTACTACTACTACTCTGCTACTACTACTACTACTACTACTACTACCTCTGCTACTACTACTGCTACTACTACTACTACTACTACTACTACTACTACTACTACTACTACTACTACTACTACTACTACTACTACTACTACCTCTGCTACTACTACTACTACTACTACTACCTCTGCTACTACTACTACTACTACTCCTACTACTACTACTACTACTCTACTACTACTACTCCTACTACTACTACTACTACTACCTCTACTACTACTACTACTGCTACTACTACTCCTACTACTACTACTAATACTACTACTACCACTACTACTCTGCTACTACTACACTACTACTACTACTACTACTACTACTACTACTACTACTACTACTACTACTACTACTACTACTACAGCTGTATCTTTCGAAGACGAACTTGGAAACGAATAAGGAAGGTAATTTTGAAACATGGAACGTTAGGGCAATAAATGGAAAAGAGTTAGAATTAATTCAAGAAAAAGGACAAGGAATAGGAAATGCAGGACCGAATCATATTTTAATCTTCTCAGGAGTAGATGTCACAGATAGAGCTACAGCAGGAGTAGGCCTCCTAGTGCATTAAAGACATGAAACGCTACTAGAAAGTTGGAAATTTATAAGCCCACGGCTATTAGAGGTAAATATTAAACCAAAAGGACGAGAAATTAAATTATTAATAGCTTATGGACCAAACGAAGACGCCACTAAGGAAGAAAAAAATATCTGCGACAACGATTTACAAATAGCTGCAGAGAATCTTAAATCCAAACAGGAACTAATGCTTTTAGGAGATTTAAACACTAGAGTAGGCAACAATGTAGAAACGTCAGGAGGAGTAATAGGTAAAGAAGTAGAGACAACAACTTCTCCAAATGGAGAGAGACTAATAGATTTTTGCCTAAAGAATAACATAAAAATAGCCAACACATTTTTTCCTCATAAAGACATCCACAAATATACAAGAGTAAATGAAGACAGATGTGAAAAGTCAATGATAGACTACATAATAGTAAGCAGCTCCTTTTTTTACAGTACATTGAATGCAAGAGTAAACAGAGGAGCAGAAATATTTAGTGATCATCACTTAGTGATTGCCAAAATGAGATTACTGACTGAAGAAAACAAACAGAAAAGGAAAGAGAAGAAAGCTACTAAACTCAAAATAGAGGAACTAAATAAACCAGTAGTAAAACAGGTATACCAATCTAGGATAAAAAGATTTATCAGTGAAAGACAGATGGATCTGAATGATAGCACAATAGAAGAAAAGTGACAGATGTATAAAGAAACACTCCTCAGCTGTACTGAAGAGGTCTGTGGTAGGAAAAAAATTAAAGGAGATATGAAAAGAACAGCATTGTGGAATGAGAATGTCAAAACTAAGATCAAAAAAAAGAAGGATGCCTGGAAAAAATACTTGCAAACAAAGAGACCAGAGGATAGGATAGATTATGTGAATAAAAGAACTATCACCAAAGAGGAAGTTAGGGAAGCAAATTTCTATGCTTCAATTTCAATGCTTCTATTATATCTTCTTCCCACTTTCTCCGAGGTCTGCCTTTTGATCTTTTACCTTGGGCTTTAGCACTGTTTACTGATTTAGCTATTCTATTGTCATTCATTCTGTTTACATGCCCAAACCATCTCAGTTGATTTATTTCTAACTTAGTTTTTGTGCCATCTGCTTTGGTTTGATCTCTTATTGTTGTGTTTCTGATTTTATCTCTTTTAGTTTTCCTACTCTCTTCTTAGTCTATGAAACACAGGTGCAAGTCGATGTTTCTCTTATGAAATGTTTCTATTATTTGTCTGATTGTAAATATGTGGTCGTGTACACTTCTTCCTGGTCTAAAGCCACTCTGTTCTTCAATCTGATCCTCTACTCTTTTCCTTAGTCTCATTTCCAGTATCCTGACATACACTTTTCATGGTACGCTAAGCAGTGACTGATATCCCTCTATAGTTTGAGCATTCCATGGTTGATCCTTTCTTATGTATTGGTACTACCGTTCCCTTTTTCCAGTCGTCTGGCACCTGTTTGGACTTCCATGCTTGTTGACATATTGCATGTAGTAGTTTGTCTGCCTCTCTCCCTTGGTTTTTAATCATTTCTGGATAAACTTGATCTGCTCCTGGGGCTTTTCCTAACTTCACTTTCCTTAGAACTGTTTGAATTTCTTCCATTGATAAATCTATATCTTCAGCTGTCTCCTCTGGATTACTTGTTACTCTTCCCAATTGATCTTTTTTCATTGTTTCATATTTTCTGGAGGGAATATGTAATTGTTGAAAATACTTTCTCCATGTTTCCATGATTTCACTGTCTTCTTTCATTATTTCTCCTTTGGCATTCTTAATGTGTCGTATTGGGCATGCTTTGGTCTTTTTCATGCTCTTCATTGCTCCCCATAACAGCTTTTGATTGCCTTGCTAACTTTCTTCAAGTCTTTGTCCAAACTCTTCCCATTGTTCCTGATTTCCTATTCTCTGGTCTCTTTGCTATTAATATTTTAAGTTTTCTTCCTTTTGGTTTAATATTTGTCTCCAATAGCCATGGGCTTATAAATTTCCAACTTTCTAGCAACGTTTCATGCCTTTTATGCACCAGGATGCCTACTGTTGCTCTAGCTCTATCTTTGACATCTACTCCTGAGGAGATTAAAATATTATTTGGTCCTACATTTTCTATTCCTTGTCCATTTTTCTTTGTTTCTGTAATGGCCAAAATGTCTACTTTGAATTTTTCAATTTCTTCAATTAATTCTAACTCTTTTCCATTCATTGCCCTAACATTCCATGTTCCAAAAATCAGTCCCTGTTCGTTTCCATGCATTATTATTATTATTATTATTATTATTATTATTATTATTATTATTATTATTATTATTATTATTATTATCATTATTACATGTATTATTATTACTATTATTATTATTATTATTTTTACTATTACTATTATTATTTATATCATCATTATCATCATTTGGTAACTTGTTTGTTTAATTGAAATTTATCCTGTCCACCATTGTAGTGATCTTAGGGTGAGGAAACAGCAAGATTAAAAAAGGGGGAAGTGAAAGATTAAAAGGAAAGAAGTTGGACCCACCAGCAGCATGTGCCAACTGCCCGCCATTTGGTTACAGATACATGTACCAGACCCGCCATTTGGTTACAGGTACATGTACCAGACCCGCCATTTGGTTACAGGTACATGTACCAGACCCGCCATTTGGTTACAGGTACATGTACCAGACCCGCAGGTACATTTGCCATTTGGTTACAGGTACATGTACCAGACCCGCCAACTGCCTGCCATTTGGTTACAGGTACATGTACCAGACCTGCCATTTTGGTTACAGGTACATGTACCAGACCTGCCATTTTGGTTACAGGTACATGTACCAGACCTGCCATTTTGGTTACAGGTACATGTACCAGACCCGCCAACTGCCCGCCATTTGGTTACAGGTACATGTGCCAGACCTGCCATTTTGGTTACAGGTACATGTACCAGACCCGCCAACTGCCCACCATTTGGTTACAGGTACATGTACCAGACCCGCCATTTGATTACAGGTACATGTACCAGACCCGCCATTTGGTTACAGGTACATGTACCAGACCTGCCATTTGGTTACAGGTACATGTACCAGACCTGCCATTTGATTACAGGTACATGTACCAGACCTGCCATTTGGTTACAGGTACATGTACCAGACCTGCCATTTGATTACAGGTACATGTACCAGACCAGCCATTTGGTTACAGGTACATGTACCAGACCCGCCAACTGCCCGCCATTTGGTTACAGGTACATGTACCAGAACCGCCAACCGCCCGCCATTTGGTTACAGGTACATGTACCAGACCCGCCATTTGGTTACAGGTACATGTACCAGACCCCCAACTGCCCGCCATTTGGTTACAGGTACATGTACCAGACCAACTGCCCGCCATTTGGTTACAGGTACATGTACCAGACCCGCCATTTGGTTACAGGTACATGTACCAGACCTGCCATTTGGTTACAGGTACATGTACCAGACCTGCCAACCGCCCGCCATTTGGTTACAGGTACATGTACCAGACCTGCCAACCGCCCGCCATTTGGTTACAGGTACATGTACCAGACCTGCCAACCGCCCGCCATTTGGTTACAGGTACATGTGCCAGACCCGCCATTTGGTTACAGGTACATGTACCAGACCCGCTCATTTGGTTACAGGTACATGTACCAGACCCGCCATTTGGTTACAGGTACATGTATCAGACCCGCCATTTGGTTACAGGTACATGTACCAGACCCGCCAACCGCCCGCCATTTGGTTACAGGTACATGTACCAGACCCGCCATTTGGTTACAGGTACATGTACCAGACCCGCCCAACCGCCCGCCATTTGGTTACAGGTACATGTGCCAGACCCGGTTACCAACCGCCTGCCATATGGTTACAGGTACATGTACCAGACCCGCCAACCGCCTGCCATTTGGTTACAGGTACATGTACCAGACCCGCCAACCGCCTGCCATTTGGTTACAGGTACATGTACCAGACCCGCCAACCGCCTGCCATTTGGTTACAGGTACATGTACCAGACCTGCCAACCGCCTGCCATTTGGTTACAGGTACATGTACCAGACCCGCCAATCGCCTGCCATTTGGTTAAAGGTACATGTACCAGGCCCACTGCCAGGTACCGCCTGCCATTTGGTTACAGGTACATGTACCAGACCTGCCAACCGCCTGCCATTTGGTTACAGGTACATATACCAGACCCGCCAACCGCCTGCCATTTGGTTACAGGCACATGTACCAGACCAGTCAAAACCACTGTATTCTATCTGCCACTGCCACAGGTCGCCTGACAACTATAAACTCAGAAGTGAAACCCAGAAAGTAGGTAAAAATGAACCAGCAAACATTTCTTTCAATGGAACTTACCCAATTCACAATAATACTATGCGGTGATCGCATGGTCAATTAAGAAGAAGCAGCTAGATGAAAAGCATGTAAAAGAATAAATAAAAAAGTAACACCCAGCAGTGTCCTGCCATTGCAGAGGAACAAACAAAACAAGTAAGAAAAAAAACAAAATAAAATGCAAAACATTTTTATATATATGTAAAAATTCTATTGCAAAAAAGCAATTATATTTCAATATATACATGTACATCATATAATATGATATATAATATATTCACCACAAAGTGAGTTGTCTGTTTCACTGCAAATTCATGTCAGGATGAATTAAAAAAGAAAGAGCAAAATAAAAAGCCTAAAAACAAGTAAATTTATATTTATGAGGCGGTGACATGTAAAAACCACAAATCTAAAAAAGACAAATTGAAAAAACCACAAATCTGAAAAAGACAAATTCTGAAAAAGACAAATTGAAAAAACACCCGTCTCTTCCCTTAGTTTTAAATAAAGCCAGATCAGAATGTATTTGTCAATTTTCAACAGAAAATGATTTCATCATTAATAGAAGACTCTGCAGTCAAAGTCTGAGATGGCGAAAAAAAGTCACAATGTGTAAAATGGCGCACAGCGGGTTTTGCATCTCACCTTCTCAATTATATCTATATTTATATCTATATTATATTTATATTTATATTATATTATATCTATATTTATATTATATCTATATTTATATTATATCTATATTTATATTATATCTATATTTATATTATATCTATATTTATATTATATATATATTTATATTATATCTATATTTATATTATATCTATATTTATATTATATCTATATTTATATTTATATCTATATTTATATCTATATCTATATTATATCTTTATTTATATATCTATATTATATCTATATTTATATTTATATAAGATCTCCTGATTGATAGCACCTGTCAACCACTCCGCCCACCACCATAGACTGATACAGTCACCATGCATGCGCAATATATTTCTGCTTGTAGTTAATGACATTTTATGACCAAGCAAAAAGTCTGGTTCCTAACATTATACGTTACAATAGACATGTTATAATAAGTACTTGACCACATATAAACTACGTAAAATCCCTTCAACCAAACAAAAATAGTATTTGGCCTATTAGAGAGCCCCAGTTCCTTAGAAATAAAGACACACAGTGGCGCAAAGGACATGTTGAAAATGATGAATAATGACATGATAAAATTAAAATACTAAAGCAAAGCCTCATGGGGGGGGGGGGATTTTTAACTTTGCCCTATACACAGCCAAGGCATTTTAAACGTGCACAGAGTGTTGTGATCTGCATACGGGACCTCCTTTATATCGTCCGTCTCCGATGGGACTAGGTGTCGATCTACATACCTAGACCAAGGGGGTAGATTTTACTCCAAAAAAACTCAAGAAAATTCTGTCAACTGTTGGCAGGGCTAGAAACCCACTACCTTTTGGTTGTGAGGCCAACACCTTGCCTCTGGACTACCAGGTCCCTTCCTATGAAAATACAGTACCAACCAAACAGAGAACTTTATCCCAACCAAACAGTGAAAACTACCAACCAAAAACAGTGAGAACTTTATCATGTACCAACCAAACAAGAAAACTTTATCATGTACCAACCAAACTCAACAAACTTTATCACGCACCAACCAAACTCAACAAACTTTATCATGTACCAACCAAACTCAACAAACTTTATCATGTACCAACCAAACTCAACAAACTTTATCATGTACCAACCAAACTCAACAAACTTTATCATGTACCAACCAAACTCGGCATGTCAACAAACTTTATCATGGTACCAATCAAACTCAACAAACTTTATCATGTACCAACCAAACTCAACAAACTTTATCATGTACCAACCAAACTCAACAAACTTTATCATGTACCAACCAAACTCAACAAACTTTATCATGTACCAACCAAACTCAACAAACTTTATCATGTACCAACCAAACTACAAACTTTATCATGTACCAACCAAACTCAACAAACTTTATCATGTACCAACCAAACTCAACAAACTTTATCATGTACCAACCAAACTCAACAAACTTTATCATGTACCAACCAAACTCAACAAACTTTATCATGTACCAACCAAACTCAACAAACTTCATCATGTACCAACCAAACTCAACAAACTTCATCCAACCAAACTCTCAACAAACTTTATCATGTACCAACCAAACTCAACAAACTTTATCATGTACCAACCAAACTCAACAAACTTTATCATGTACCAACCAAACTCAACAAAAACATCATGTACCAACCAAACTCAACAAACTTTATCATGTACCAACCAACCAAACTCAACAAACTTTATCATGTACCAACCAAACTCAACAAACAATCATGTACCAACCAAACTCAACAAACTTCATCATGTACCAACCAAACTCAACAAACTTCATCATGTACCAACCAAACAAACAAACTCTCTCGTTCGGTTGGCAGTCTCTCTTTTCACAGAATGGCGATGGGCGTCGACACGGAGGTCGCGGGTTAGATTCCATTGGTGCCCAAGAAATTTTTCTGTCTAATGGATTCCTTTGTAAATTGTTTCATCTTTGTTCCCATTGGTTTTTTAAATATCATTTTGTAATGTTATTTTTTCTTCCCATTGGGTTTTTAATATCATTTCATATTGTTTCATTGAAATTTACCCTGTCCACCATATACGATGATCTCAGGATGGATTCAGAGAAACCAGCACAGCAAGATAAAAGAGAAGTGAAAGTGAAAAAGTCAAAAGAAGGGAGTAGAAGAACCTACCACCAGAAGTAGCATCCGGTCCCCCTCCCATCACCTCTCCCCCCCCCCTTCCCTCTTCCCCCGCATCACCTCCCCCCGCATCACCTCTCCCCCCCCATCACTCTCCCCCGCATCTCCCCATCACCTCTCCCCTCCCCGCATCACCTCTCCCCACCCTCCACATCCCTCCCTCCGTCTCCTCCACATCCCTCCCTCCCGTCTCCTCCACATCCCTCCCTCCGTCTCTCATCCCTCCCTCCCGTCTCCTCCACATCCCTCCCTCCCGTCTCCTCCACATCCCTCCCTCCCGTCTCCTCCACATCCCTCCCTCCCGTCTCCTCCACATCCCTCCCTCCCGTCTCCTCTACATCCTCCCTCCCCGTCTCCTCTACATCCCTCCCTCCCGTCTCCTCTCACATCCCTCCTCCCGTCTCCTCTACAGCTGAGGCTGGTACTAGTGATACACGTGGATTCCACTGTCGTCACTTTGCTTGAGCTTGGAGGAAAAATACTGTATTGTAATTGTGATACAGTAATCTCCACAAATTGCACGTCGCCAAAACGCATGATTCGCCACAATGCAAGATTTTTCATGCAAATCGGATTTTACAACGCTTATTATCCGCTCAAAATACAACAACGGTTGGCTTGACTTTTGCCAAAATGCAACATGTTGCATTTAAAGAGCAATTCTGTGAAAAATAAACTTGATAACATCTTTTTGCTTCGTCCGAATAACAAAAGCTGTCACGCACATGTGTGTGTGTGTGTGTGTGTATATGTGTGTAGCATCTACTTCTGTGTTAACAATACGCACAAGACAATGCCTAGTCTTGGCTGTTGAAATTTTGTTTTATTCTATTTGACGAAGTCTCCACCATCCCATCCCCTCTTGAAGTCTTGAGTGAAGAGAAACGAACAATCTATGAGAGGAGGTAAAGCCTATAATTTAGGAATTATCCTCAAACCAAGTAACAACAAGCAAAACCAAAACGATGACAAACAACTAACAAACCAAATAAGTTTGTGTCCAAACAAGAATAGCAATGTAAATACATGTAGTGGGCTGTGGCCCTTGACTCTATTGAATAGCAACGTGGCCCTTGACTCTATTGAATAGCAACGTGGCCCTTGACTCTATTGAATAGCAACGTGGCCCTTGACTCTATTGAATAGCAAAGTGACCCCATGACTCTATTGAATAACAACGTGGCCCTTGACTCTATTGAATAGCAACGTGGCCCTGACTGAATAGCTCTATTTGAATAGCAAAGTGGCCCTTGACTCTATTGAATAGCAACGTGGCCCTTGACTCTATTGAATAGCAACGTGGCCCTTCTATTGAATAACACGTGGCCCTTGATATGAATAGCAACGTGGCCCTTGACTCTATTGAATAGCAACGTGGTCCTTGACTCTATTGAATAGCAGCGTGGTCCTTGACTCTATTGAATAGCAACGTGGCCCTTGACTCTATTGAATAGCTTGACTCTATTGAATAGCAACGTGGTCCTTGACTCTGTGAAAATGCACATTCACCAAAATGCACCATTTTTTGTCCCCGTGAACCGTGCATTTTGGCTGGCAGAAACTACTGTATGAAACTACATGTATTAATAATAAATTTGTATTTAGTCTTTCCCCAAGGAAAATATTTTTGTTTGTTTCATTTGAAATATAAACCCTCCATATTGTGATAATAATGTGATGACCTTCTTAAGCGTAAACATTAGGCTAGGGGCAAAAGAAAGATGAAAGTATTGAAAGCCCTATAAAAAAGTGTGAAAAGGAAAGTGGTAGGACCCTGCAAGCAGCTCCCACCAATAAACTGTCCACTTAACATACAATTTCTTTTAAAATGACAAAACGGCAATTGCAATATCCTACAGCAGCTGATATAATGGAGCATCTGACTCAAAATAGAAAAAACACTTTCTATTTATGGGAGGAATATCATTACGGTTGTAAACATTGTGAATATATATATACCGGGTATTATATATATATATACATGTAAATGTGTGTTAGAGTATTGTTATTAGTGTATATATATACATATATATATATATGTGTGTGTGTGTGTAATTTGTCATCATATTTATATATATATATATTATTCATACTTTAAATGCAGCTGTAAATAAAACTTTCAATTGAATCAATAAGAATAGATTATATCTTATCTATCTCATCTAACAATTACATTGATTGATTGATTTAAAATTTACCCTGTCCACCATATGTGGTGATCCCAGGGTGAATTGAGAGGAAACAGCAAGATGAAAGATAGGTGACAGCGTGAAAGGAGAGTAGGACCTACACTACCAATAGGACCCGCCAACCACCTATTGACAATTACACTTACACCCATTGACAGTTGACACAAATATAATATCTTACTTGCACCCGCAATCACAAGTGAGTACATGGCTACTCATACACAATATGTCACAATCACACACAAAGGAATTTATATGGCTCTTGGTTTTTCATTTCATTTCATTGTAATTTACCCTGCCCACCATATTCACCAGGGGCCTCAAAATGAATTCAAAGTGAAAGTGAAAGAAAAGAAAAACAGACAGACAGACAGACGTATGTATGTGAAAGAGTAAAAAGAAAGAAGTAGGACCTACCACCAGTAGCCCGCACCACACCACTTATTCCATGAACTAAATCGTTTGTGAAAGCTATCTAGTAACACATGACGCCTATTTTCTGTCCTTATAAATATTAGAGGCATTGAACCAATGGCAAAGCTCATTTAATGCACATGATCTCAGAACAGATTTAATTTTTTTGAAAGCATAGAGCATAATGTTTGATTATTTATGACGTTTTTGCTTCTCTTAAAGACACTTTCACCGACAATATATATATATAATATATATATAACAATGTTATATTACCATTGAAGCATTTTAATTTCAACAATATTACACATGTGTGTAATAAGACAAGATGATTTTTCCATTTTAAGTCACCAAATAAAGGCGTACATCAAACTTCCTTTGTATTCCATGTAAATGATTTTAAAACGTCAGATTATTCCTGCACATTCAAGTGGCCTACTGCATTCAACATCAGGAAGTTCCTACAAATTCATATTAGATTCCTTACCAATTCAAGTACGTTGTGTACCATGCTCAAAATCAAGAAATATACAATATTCAGATTATTCCCTCCAATACAAGGAACTGCATTCAAAATCAAGAAATTCACGCAAATTCAAATTATTCAAAGTCAAGAAATCCATACAAATTGAAGACTATATCATATTGCCACCCGAAGAACTAAAGAAAATTTTGGCCGTCTAAGTATTGCACCTCGACTGGAAAAACATGGCATGGCGGCAGTGGCAGCTGGCTATATGACAAAGAACATTGTGGAGTGGTATTTAAGATTCAAATGGGTTGCAATTGCAATTGTGTCTTTGGTTTGTTCATGTAAGAAATGCCATGATTTCAAACTCACTTGACATCAAAGACAAAAAGAATGAAAGACTGACTGAAGAGTAATTTAAAAGAAAAAGCCCAATTAACAAGTTTGTGGCGTGTTTTTAAGATCTTAAAATAAAAAGATGTCGAAACAGGGTCTCAAGTTCTATTCTCTGTACATTTTTGCATAAAAATATAACAGAAACTCAAATTACTTACACTAACAACAAAAACCAAGAAAATTTTGCAACCATCGGAGCTGGATCCAATGATCTCTTGGATGAGAGGCTGAAACCTTGCATCTGGACTAAGAGGCTGAAACCTTGCATCTAGACTGAGAGGCTGAAACCTTGCATCTGGACTACCGAGTGACTGAATTTAAAAACTATCAGTTACATTACATTTCATTTATACCACTAATTATATCAAAACACAAGTTTAATTTAAAGTTAAAGGTCAATTTAGGAAAACACATCCATCTCAAAAAGGATCTTGTCTTAAAAGACAAGTGAATACATTTTTTTTTTAACCAATAAAAAAATAACAAATAACAGCACGGAACAAAAAGAGTTTCAGGAGAAATTATAGCTCAATAAAATTATTGTAATTTCTCTCACACCTAAATGTATACAAAATAACAGTTCTATAATGAGGATCCTTTCACATATATCTTCAACACATTCATCAAGATGCAATGAAATATATCCTAATAGCATTAACAAAAAAGACAATTGAAAATCATTTTTAATATGTCCAAGAATTTCTTCTTCCCAATGACAGACTTTTTCAACTCTTGAGTATTACTCTTAGCTCACAAGAATTTGAATTAACTAGTGTTTTTAAATCAAATACTCATTTTAATATGATGTATTTTCTAAGTCTTAGATAGAGCTACAGTTTATTTAAATTTCTTGTGTTGCCACCAATGTTCTCTCTAAGCTGTGTTCGCGAACACCACTCAGAAAAAGGTGCGCAAAAGGTGCGCACAGTTGAGAAAGTGTATGCGCACAGTTGAGAAAGTGTATGCGCACAGTTGAAAAGTGTATGTGCACAGTTGAGAAAGTGTATGTGCACAGTTGAGAAAGTGTATGCACACAGTTGAGAAAGTGTATGCACACAGTTGAGAAAGTGTATGTGCACAGTTGAGAAAGTGTATGTGCACAGTTGAGAAAGTGTATGTGCACAGTTGAGAAAGTGTATGTGCACAGTTGAAAAAGTGTATGTGCACACGAATACAAAAATATTTTCGTCTTAATTTCGCTCTCACGCACACAGTGGACACATTTTTTCCATTTAACTTTGCACAACACCAATATAATGTGCGCACACAGACTAGAAAAATATCGAGGGTACACTGGTTTTCCCACTGTGTTCCGCAATCTTACTCATCATATGTACTAGTATTAGAGAAGAATACTCATCACAGGTACTAGTACTACTACTAGAGAAGAATACTCATATGTACTAATACTAGAGAAGAATGCTCATCACATGTACTAGCACTAGTACTAGATAAGAATACTCATCATATGTACTAGTACTAGAGAAGAATGCTCATCATATGTACTAGTACTAGAAAAGAATACTCATCATATGTAGTAGTACTAGAGAAGAATACTCATCATATGTACTAGTACTAGAGAAGAATACTCATCATATGTACTAGTACTAGAGAAGAATGCTAATCATATGTACTAGCACTAGTACTAGATAAGAAAATTCATCAAACGTACTAGTACTAGAGAAGAATACTCATCATATGTACTAGTACTAGAGAAGAATACTCATCATATGTACTGGTACTAGAGAAGAATATTCATCATATGTACTAGTACTAGAAAGAATGCTCATCACATGTACTAGCACTAGTACTAGATAAGAATACTCATCATATGTATTAGTACTAGTACTAGAGAAGAATACTCATCATATGTACTAGTACTAGAGAAGAATACTCATCATATGTACTAGTACTAGAGAAGAATACTCATCATATGTACTAGTACTAGAGAAGAATACTCATCATATGTACTAGTACTAGAGAAGAATGCTCATCACATGTACTAGTACTAGAGAAAATCCATACTAGTACTAGTACTAGTACAAAGAAGAATACTCATCATATGTACTAGTACTGAAGAAGAATACTCATCATATGTACTAGTACTAGAGAAGAATGCTCATCATATGTACTAGTATTAGAGAAGAATGCTCATCACATGTACTAGCACTAGTACTAGATAAGAATACTCATCATATGAACTAGTACTAGAGAAGAATGCTCATCATATGTACTAGTACTAGAAAAGAATACTCATCATATGTACTAGTACTAGAGAAGAATACTCATCATATGTACTAGTACTAGAGAAGAATACTCATCATATGTACTAGTACTAGAGAAGAATGCTAATCACATGTACTAGCACTAGTACTAGATAAGAAAACTATGTACATAAAATGTACTAGTACTAGAGAAGAATACTCATCATATGTACTAGTACTAGAGAAGAATACTCATCATATGAACTAGTACTAGACTAGAAGAATACTCATCATATGTACTAGTACTAGAAAAGAATACTCATCATATGTACTAGTACTAGAGAAGAATACTCATCATATGTACTAGTACTAGAGAAGAATACTCATCATATGTACTAGTACTGGAGAAGAATACTCATCATATGTACTAGAGAAGAATACTCATCATATGTACTAGTACTAGAGAAGAATACTCATCATATGTACTAGTATTAGAGAAGAATGCTCATCACATGTACTAGCACTAGTACTAGATAAGAATACTCATCATATGTACTAGTACTAGAGAAGAATGCTCATCATATGTACTAGTACTAGAGAAGAATGCTCATCATATGTACTAGTACTAGAGAAGAATACTCATCATATGTACTAGTACTAGAGAAGAATACTCATCATATGTATGTACTAGTACTGGACTAGTACTAGAGAAGAATACTCATCATATGTACTAGTACTAGAGAAGGAATACTCATCATATGTACTAGTACTGAGAAGAATACTCATCATATGTACTAGTACTAGAGAAGAATACTCATCATATGTGCTAGTACTAGAGAAGAATACTCATCATATGATAAGAAAGAATACTCATCATATGTGCTAGTACTGAAGAATACTCATCATATGTACTAGTAATAGAAGAATACTCATCATATGTACTAGACTAGAAAGAATACTCATCATGTGTACTAGTAATAGAGAAGAATACTCTCATCACATGTACTAGAAAAGAATATCATATGTACTAGTACTATCATATATGTACTAGTACTAGAGAAGAATACTCATCATATGTACTAGTACTAGTACTAGAGAACCTAGTACTAGTACTAGAGAACAATACTCATCATATGTACTAGTACTAGAGAGAATACTGTCATATGTACTAGTACTAGAAGAAATATAAATACGACTTGGACAACTAAAACCTAACACTAACATTGAATCTAGTTCTCTTCAGTCCTGATTCTAATGAGCCAGAGAATTCTTACACTTTCTCAGCGTATGTACACACATCTAGTAAAGCTTCAGCGGATTTGGGATTGGGAGGAGGGTGTATATGGCGGGGTGACAATGCTGGCGTTGGTTTTGAACAAAGTCGTGCGCGGATGGTTACGCCGACACATGGACTGAAGTCTCAGAGTTGAAAAATCACCGCGCATCACTTTCAATTTGACGTTGGACACGATATTGGGTTCCACATACTCCTCCATCTGTTCAAACTGAAGTCGGTGGTGACCACACGTCCAAATAGAATCATGATGAAACACCAGGTCGGGCGCCTGGCGGTCCTGCAAGGGACGCTTTCCGCGTTGTTCTTTGCGTTGACGTCTAGTCCTAGGTCGGGAGAGAATCAATAACCGTCTGCAATCTAAGAAAGGCAAGTGCATAAGGGTACTGCCTGCATGGGTGCTAACGACGGGTTAGCACCATGGGTGAGAAGAAGATAAAAAATGTCTAACCTTTGATTAAAAAGCTCTGGAACAGTGGGGTCGAGCCCACTATGCTATCCACAAATATCGACATTAACGTGTGGCAGGCTCAACGTGGACTGGATCATCTTGAAGGACGCTGACCAGTCTCTGTGTGAGACAAGGAGTGAAAACGCTTGACCTTTATTGTCAATGAGCATTGGGATCTGCTCCCAGGTCCAGCAAATAATTGAACAAAGTGGCATCGGGGAAAAGCAAGACAAGTGCAGCAGAGTTCTGCCTTCTTTGTCGATGATCTGGCACGCTACGTTGGCCAAGATTTGGAAACATTTTCATCAACGTCTGTACACACCAGTGGTCGTATTGGTGAATGAAATGGTGAGATTCTTCGAGTGTATCGAAGTCTTTTCATCATCTCACATACGGGAAGACTCCACATCAGCACCCTTTTCGATGAGGTAATCAACTACTTTGGTGGACCTGCAACGGACGGCCTTGAGAAGGACGGATATCTTGAAGGACAGATTGTAATTTACATCTACGCCTCTTTCTTCCACCAATCTGGTCATTTTTGTCAAAGAATCTTCTTCAATGGCCTGGGTCAGCTCAAAGATGACTGACTTTGCTCTGGAAAAGAAGTCAATTCAAGACATCAAAAGATTGTGTTAATCAAGTCTGTCAAAGTACTTGAATGTATTATAAATATATTGTGATGATTTCAATTGCTCTGTGTGGAAATAAGAGGACATGACTATTTGATTCATTTGGACATTGGTAAAAATGTAGCCAACCTGTACCTAGATTACATTGGGCATAAAACTAATATATCATATAGAGTCGAAAATGCTTATTTTAATATGGCACTAAAATTAGAATAGATCTATAGGGGTAGGATGTCAGTAAGGCAAGGGGCATGTCGAAAGTGTAGAAATGACAATCAAATAATATTAAAAACCCCATAGGAACAAAGACGAATCATATGTAAGGAATAGACTGTTTTTTTAGAAACAACCATTGAACATTGACAAGTAAATAAGCACAATATATATAGATATATATATATATATAGCATGCCTCTGAAGTAGGGTCTAGTCCTTGTATTTGTCTCTGTGTTTGTTCCTGTGGCACACAATGTTATTCAATGTCATTTCCTGAAAATTATGTATGTCTCTTATAATGGTAACATAGAGAGCATATTATCACATAACATCTCATGTTGGGGAGGCAACATAACAAAGAAAGACTCAGGAACTATTGACAGTGACAGAGTGCTTAGAAAGCCTTGAAAACGACTTATTGTGAGGTCAGAAAGTGAGTTCATTAAAGTATGGTGTGCAGAAATTCAACATTTACCTCATTGTTTCTAGTTTCCAATTATCTGGGATTTCTTTACAAACCGTATTTTAATGCCCCATTTTTATTTTATTTGGTTTGTTGTTCAATTGTCAGCCACAGACACCTGAAGCCACAATGAATACGGCCAATGGAACAGGAACGTGTGCTGTTCCACATCTTGTCCACTGATCGCGACGAGAGTCCGGTCTATTAAAAACACCGGCCCATTTCATGCCACTTACGACATGAAGAACAGATTCGTTGTCAGAGTCCGGAAGACGGTTCAATTCTAATTGCCTAGTGACAAACCAGTGATCCAATGGGACAAAGGATGTACCAAGCAGTGGGTGGAGCTAAGAGAAAATTGGTCACTGGTAATCTTTTTTATTACATAACAATGGATAGGTAATGCAAGGTGGTTACAATGCATGGTGTATTGTTGGCAGACATAGATTGAAGCCTATCAACAATGAGATCACATGAATGTATGAGAAGGGAAAAAAAATTTAATCAATTATGGACGTATTTTGTGATAATTTGGAGAAGATGATACATGCAGTTGCAGTTAGAGACCGACATTTAGCCGAAAATCTTGGTTTTGAAACGGGCATTTAGAGGCAATAGAGAAAAAGTTGGTTTCTGAGATTTCCTCAGGCATTTAGACGAAATGGGCCTTATGGCAGCGGTCACTACTGTAGTACAAATTGTGCTTGATCACTATCATCGTCATCAACATCATCATAATCACCACCATCATCAAACACCATTGTTGAAAATTGGAAGTCATCATCAAAGCCATCATGATCACATCTATTTTTAAATCTCCAGTTGACTAACTTACTTATTTTCATTCACAGTATCTTGGAGAGGTTTTGTTTTCAAGGGTTGAGATAAAAAATTAAATGATTGTTAAAATGACTGACATTTCAGCGGATGACTGGCATTCTGATTTCCTTCTAGCAGAGGACTATGGACTATCATCAGCTTATGCTCGATGCAACAGGAGTCACTCATATCGGGCCGTCACCAATCATTCTGCTGGCATTGACCATTGAGACATGGAAAGTGAGGACTTCTATTTGTCTTATAATAGTAATATTTATATATATATTGACAGTTTTTCTAAGAATAGAATTCAGTAAGATTATCTAATTTGCATAATAATACTGCATACATGTTGTATAATAACAGATTTAGCTGTAAATCTAAAATTTATAACAAGATATGTTGGTATGCCTGTTTGAATGGTTCAGAGGCAAGGCGTCTGCTCTCAACCAAAAAAAAGGCAGGTTCATGTCCAGTAGGATAAGATTTTCTCTTGCTGCTATGAAACCCACCCACATGGTAAGGTAAATGGATTGACATCTAGTCCATCGGACACTGACGAGAAAAAGTAGGTAAGGTATGCAGACAACAAATATTCTTCACAAGTTAAAAGATCCTTTGGCTGCTTACACTCTTACAGGACAGTTTGAGTAAAATTAAAAATATCCCTACTTAAAACACTGAGATCACCGTAGTAGTGGATATATGGACAAAATCTGATCAAATCTATAATCAAAATCATGAAGACGGTAACCCCTTCAGTGCAAAGGACATGATAGAAAATAACTTTAAACAATGAGGCGTTTAGCACCTCCTGCTAATTTGTCCCATGATGCATTGGGCACTTTCTCAGATTGGTGGTAGCTCTTTTGCATTGGCTGTTTTTTTACTAGTGCTATTCATTGTATAGTGATAGCAGAAGACATATTGAGCCGCTGACTTAAACATTCAAATGTTATCTATCTAAACATGTGAATCAACATATTATTTAACTAGATTTATTTAGATCATAAAATTGTGGGAAACTAGTTGCTATGGCATCTTCGACATCCTATGCGTGTCATTTCCCGACTTATTCTTGCAAACTGCCAGCTGGGAGAGCAGAACAGCTAGATCTACTTAATTCTTTTAAAGAGCTGCATTTTACCCTTTCGAACATGAGAATTTTAGATTGCTCCAGTCCGACTATCTTGTCTTCCCATAGAATCTAATTAATAATTGAGGTTTTATATCACTCTTAGTACAAATATGTTGTATCTCCCTGTGTCTAGGTTCCTAGTTCTGGATGGAGATGTTCTCTTGTCCAACAAGCGAGTTGAAAGAACTAGAAAACGAAAAAGAAGAATAAATTTGAACTTGTAGTAAGGTTGAGACATTTAATAATTTGTAAGAGAATTTGAGAGTTGAAAACAGACTTCACAACATACGAAATTACATTTATGATTATGATTATGAATGTAAAACTACAGGGGCGTTGCTCGTTTCAAATACATCCCCGAATTGGCCGTGATAACACTTTCTCATCCGCATTTCCTCAATGCAAAATCCTTATAATACTTTCATAGAATGTGAGACTGTACATCAATCTAACTCAGTTCAATATATTAATCCTGTTAATCGCCAGTCAATAAGTTGTAAAAATAGGAACATGTAGAATGTTATACTACTACTCTATTATTTCTAGTTATTGTTATTATCATTACTGGTGGTCATCCTGTTCCTTCTCCTTCTCTTTTTTTATTATAATAATCATCACCACAAATGTTGGCATTTTTATTTACAATATTAGAATGATTATGAACAAAGAGTATAAATGGTAGCAGTAGGTATACTGCCTTGTTTTAACATTGAAATATTATTTATGAATAATGACTCACTGCCCTCTTATTTTACCAAATAAGGGCATCCAGACTACACAAAAGAGTTACCACTGATCTGTTTTTTGAAACAAGGGCAGATAATTTTGTACGTTAAACGCCCCATTGAAAACAGTTTATAAAAAAAACGACAGTAAACTGATTTAAGGGTGAGAAACAAACAATCTTAAACTGTCGGCTTCTTTACCCTTACTAAAAAGTTAATATACACCTCCTAGTCAAACACCCGGCCTTATACTATACCATCCAACCATTATGGCTTACCACTAACTTTTACCAGGAGCAGAACAACTGTCATACAATAGCAATGGAATTTTTTTTATACTGCCATCTCTTGATCTCTGCCAAAAGTGAGGTGAGAGCACGCTCAGAGTCGACTTCGGTATTTCGCAACTTGGTATTAATTAATCACAACTTTTCCTGAGAAACGGAATAAAAGGCATGTTGAATAAAATTAAAAGTCACTAGTTAATTGCAACTCATTTTCGGATAGATCTAATGCCAACTCCGGCGACATGGGGATGTCAACTCTAGAAAATTAATCTAGATCTAAAAGCATCCTTCCTGGGTTGTTATCAACATCATTGATCAAGATCTAAAAGCTAAACATCTAGGAATCTAGATCTGCATTGATCACAATCACATGATCGTTTCAATGTTTTCATCAAAGTTAATCACTTGCTTCACATTTTCATACCATTTATTATCACTTTCCGTCAGGGCTCCTCTAAATATTGGACAAACACTTGAGGCGGTGGAAGGGGCGGTGGCGGGGAGGGCTTAGGGGTCGTCAAATTTTGATCTTGCTGCATGATTATACCACTATCACTCCCATTTGACTGGTGCAACTGTCTCGATATTGATCTAGCTCTCGTCCTGGCCCTTGTCATCAAGGCTGGTGGTACCATTTCATCGTCATCATTCATGCTGCAAGTGAATCATCTAAATATATTTAGCAAGCGTAGTCAGAAATGACCATGTTCAAATTCTCGGATGAGTGTTGCATGTTGCAAATACAATCGTCATTCGTCAGCATTTCCGTGCG
>JAXRKP010000681.1:20000-72500 GCA_037039925.1 Doris montereyensis | reverse complement strand
TTCTTTTTTTGGTGCTGTTTGAAGGTTCTTTTAAAGCAATTTGTATATTGATCTTTGTGTTATTTAACAAATAAAAAAACCCCACTGGAAGTAAAATAAATAAATTAACACAACAAAACATCACGATCTTATTATTCACCTCGCACCGTAACAAATCAATTTCCCACTTCCGGTTAGGTCTTTCTTCACGCCGGGTAAGGTGGACACAGACATCAACTTTTCCTTCATCACATCTGGCGTAGATCTGAACAGAATTTCATCATGGTCAGTCGATGTTTCCCTTATTTATTTGTGATTAATTTCATATATAAGGCTTGAAAGAGGTTGTTATGTGTTTATAGACCTATAATTCATAGAAACGCACCCTGAGTCTCATATAACAACAAGCATGCTTGGGTCTCAATCTGGACCGTGCAAATGGTTGGTAAAGCCTTGGTAAAAACACAAACGCAACGTCCATTGGCATTTCTTGTCATGTCCGTCACAATACTAGATCTATTTATTATTATAAATGGTCATGACATAGAAAGTAGTTCTGTAGTCGGGTCCCAACCAAAGGACATAATGGAGGGCTTGTTATTTTGAAGGTATTGTTGATCACATCCATGCACAGAATAGCAAATTTATATAACACAATACAGATAAAATGTTCCTAAACAGTTGAATCGATCATAGGGAACGCATCACTTCAATGGTTAATGACGAAGTTAGTCTGACAAAGTGCTGGCATTTACGGCTTCGGGAGGCAGACTATTCCACAGACGAAAAGTTGAAGGAAAGGAGTTGATATGCGCCTCGATTATATTTGGGGACAATTGACAATGAATTTTCTGCTGTCCTCTCTGATTTTTCTTGTTGCACGTGTGATGGAGTTCGGCAACAATCTAAATTGTTTCGTAGATATTTTATCTTAGTTACACGGTTTTTATCTTTATAACGGTCATAAATCTTTAATGTTGAAAAAAATATTGATGATGCTTTTATTTGGAATTAGATCTATATTAATTGCCAATATAATGTGCTTAGGTTAACACTAAATGCGCAGTAATGCCATTTCAATCGGCAGAGAGGCTTAACCTTAAATTGGGGGTTCGGAGTAAGGGTTTGTTTGCCATTTTTATCTCACTAGATCTACAATCCAAGCCGCCATTATGATTTTTTGATTAATCCAAATATAGCTCGCAGTGTTACTGGAAGTGACCTTCTTACAGTGAGGGGTTTTTCCAGTCATTTTGCATGAAAAAACAAGTGTGTGCAACGGGTGAAACTAGGATTGAGACTATTTTTTAACAATTAGTTTGCGTTTACAGGTGATAAAAGACCTATAAAACATGCATTTTCTATCAGTTGAAAGAATAAGGAATTCTATATTGAGATGTTATTGTAACAAGAGAAACTTAAACTAATGACTAAACAATAGCAGTGATAGCCGTGTAATCAACTTAGGCCTGCACTAAATGTGTTGGATGGGAAAGCGTCACCTTGACGAATGATACTTTTCCTGGGTTAACAACTGTACTTAAGCTTCTGGCACGCTAAAGCTAAACTATAAATAGCAGGGCTAATATATGTAGCTATGCTAAATGAAAATTTAAAAATGCTTTTCTACAATAATAAACGCTTAAGACTTCTTAAAACTAGAATTATAAGTCTTTTGAATTTTGAAAAGCCATCATAAATAATGATTTTACAAATTTTCAAAGGTCATTAAGTTATTGAATCATCAACCCTACGAGCCCGATTCTTGCTATAGCGGAATTCCCATTCAGAACCGGTGTGGCTGCTTATGTAATGGGGCGGAAATCTCAGTCAGTTTTGTAATTTAGATCTCTAGATAGTTTTGTGTTGGGAAGGCGAAGATATTAAACATTTTCTATAGTCTGTTAGCAGTGGCTGCAATGATGAAATCTTTCCGTTGTCATTTAACATTCTCATGCTTTGTTAGATCATTTTTCAATGAGTTATTTTTCATATCTTCTTACAGAAGCCTATTATGCTCCATGGTCACGGCGGTCAATCACACAACTCAAATACAACAGAGAGGGTGACCTCATCTTTTCATGTGCAAAAGATCCCAGTCCTAATGTTTGGTATTCTCTCAACGGTGAAAGACTCAGGACATTTGTAGGACACAATGGTGCTGTCTGGTGCATAGATTGTAGCTGTATCCTTTTTGGTTCCATTGACATCTTAATTAGTTTAATCTCTTCTAGTTGTTTTAAGATTATGCGTTTGTACTGTCTGCATCTTTAGGAAGTGGAATTAGTAATTTAAAAGGACTGAGTGAATTTAAAACACTGATAATCCTTTTATAGGTGTGTTTAGTTGATAAAATGATAAATGATGGTTTGCATTTTCCGAGTCCAGAAAGCAAGAAAAAGTTCTTGTAAACTAAAAGTTTAGGATTGTATTGGTTATATCCTGTAGTAAACTAAAAGTTTAGGATTGTATTGGTTGTATCCTGTAGTAAACTAAAAGTTTAGGATTGTATTGGTTATGTCCTCAAGTTTCAGCCTATGCCAGGAGTCCTGAAAGTGGTTTCTGGAGAATAATTTGTTTCCCTTCTAATCTTTTCTGGTTGCTCAAATTTTCAGGGCCGAATATTGTTTTATTACCGGAACTAAGATGCAAACCCGAACAACCAACAACATCCCACCTTTTTGTCCCGTTCATTTAATAAAGTATTGGTATTGGTATTGTTTGAAGCTCAAGTTGTGTGTATGAATGCGTGTGAACATAGATTATGCTTCGCAAGTACATTCAGATCTTTTCAGGAAGGCCCAATTGTTTTCCTTAACATCTACCAAGGGGACACGTAAAGTTCTCACCGGAGCAGCTGACAATACATGCAAAATATGGGATTGTGAAACAGGTGTGTACTTTAACAAATTAATTTGTTAAATTTCATTACAGTTAAATGGAATCAATGATACGTTTTGTTATTACCAAGCCCCATGCTCACAGCATTTAGTTCCCACCCCGATGGGTGGTTGTATCCTGAAGTTTCTGAAGAATCGTTTTCTGACAACACATCTAAACTATGGGATTGTGAAATACATCTATACTTAAACAAATACATTGTTAAATTTTCATTACAAACGTCAAAATGGGATCAATCAATAATAATGGTATACACTCGGTTGAAAATCCTTGGTTGAACTCATTGACTCATAGACTGCCATTTTCGCACAGATGCGATCACGCTACACTTACTTCAAAATACAATTGTGACATGTGCGATCATAGCATTGCCTGGTCATAACTATAGAAAGATCGCGTGTATACACGAATGTGGTAAGATTGAGCTCTTAGCGTGAACGGTTGATTTTTTAATGATTTGTGTCACTGCTGGCAGTGCAAGTCTTTGACTTCACCCGTTTTCTTTGCCCGACGTACAAAACCAATATTACAAGTAGATCTACAAGTTAGAAACAGCATAGACCACACTGTTTTTGATCAGTTTACTGGTTCATCGCTTTTCAATCATTGTTTTCATCTATTTACTGATGAAAGTAGATAAAGATTAACAGTGAGGCAAGGGGCATGTCGGAAGTGAAGGTATGATTTAAGACAATATGAAAGCCCCCATAGGAACAAAGACGAGACAAATCAGGAACAGACAGAAAAAATGCTGGCCACCATGGGGATCGTAACCCGCGACCTCTGCGTCGGCACCCATCGCCTTGCCATGAAAAGAAAGCGTGCTACCAACCGAGCTAACTACGCTCCCTAAAGGAGCTTTTAGGAACGTAGTTAGCTGGCGACTTTACAACCTTTCATTTGAAAACGGGTGGCATCGTTTTGATTACAAGTATACCCTTTAAAAAATATAAAAATATCTTTAATTTTAAGTAAAATTTATTTTTTTGAATTTTGAGCACACTAGCGGTTTCAAGTCCATATAGGCCTACAAATATGTAAAAAAAAAAAGTGTGTTTTTAAAATAAAATATGATCATACACCCTTTGAAATGAAAACGGCAGTAGTGTTGGGAGCTGTAATCACGCCGTCACTGGTTCCAGCCCCACGGTTGGCACAGGCATGGTTTTTTTCAATATGTTGGGCTCTTAGACAAGGTACTTAACTCTACTTTCCTCACTCGACTCAGGTGTAAATGAGTACTTAGCTATAGGGAGAGAGCCATCTTTTCAGAGTGTGAGTACGAAAAGCATAACAGGCGTGTGTACTGTAAACTCCCCAGGAGTTGAGGGACCTTGAATATAATGGCCTGCTGGGGGATAAACGTTGTACAGTCGGTGAGCTTGCACTTGTGTGGGGGATGCGGCCTATAAATATTTCTGTATCTTTTCAGAAAGTTTGTTTGTTACAATTTCAGGTACATTTTATGTTTAACACAACTTTCACCAAAAAAGGGATTAACCTCAGTGATAGATGTTCTTACGTTGTTGTCATGAATGTTCTCCTCAGGTTCACAACTGTTCTCACTTGAAACGAAGACAGCTGTCAGAACGAATGGATTTTCCTTCAGCGGTAATTTGGTGATGTACAGCACAGACAAAACTATGGGATTTCCCTGTGAAATTCACCTTTTCGACATCAGAGACTCTTCACAAATGGGTGAAACTTTCGTCGTTCTGAATGTATTGATTAATCTTTTTAAAAGGGTCATTGTGTCAAGAGATGAAGTCATTTGGGGGGGGGGGGGGGGGGTCTGAATTAATTTATTTTGAGTTTGAGTTTTTGCTTTCAGTAATGAGTGACTGTCAAAATATAATCATCCTATATCATTAAAAAATTTGTAGCATCCTCAAAATCCATCTCTCAACCTATACAGATTGTTTTTTCCATTCAATATCTAAATAGTGACATCATTTGTTTTTGATGTTTTGGGTAGTTTGTTTTTTAATGAATCAACAAAAATAAAAATGCATTTTTATTTTTAAAAAATTCTCATCAAAAAGTAAAACGATGTGCGCTGTTGTGAAAACAGACGTCAAAATGACTAGCTTTTGCCTCTATTCCTATACTTTTGCGCGTGTGCAATACCTCTTACGTTGCTCGGCGCTAAGCCAGATTGGCGTGGGGTGTTTGCGAAAGCCAAACAAAACTGGTTTTGCCACATTGGCGATTAGCTGCCACTACACATGTTTTCAGTGCCATCTTCTCAGTCAGTGCTAGGGCAATTTATGTCAACGTTTGACTCTTTTCACCTACCCTTGCCTACAAAATATTTTGAAGCAAAAATTATGGTCCAGGTAGGTGGATAGACACCTAGTCCCATCGGATATGGACGATAAAAATGAGGTCCTGCTACAACACTTTGTGCACGTTAAAAATCCCTTGGCTGTGTACAGGGCAATCTGGGCAAAATTAAAAATCCTACCAACGCCTCTGAGATCACCTTAGTTGTGGATGTGGGTAAATCAAATCAAAACAATATATATGTATTTGTTATTCTGTATCTTTGATTGTTATTGAAATTGTTTATTTCACAGAGTCGGGTAATCCCATGCTTAAAATCCCCATTGAGGGCAATCTCAGCAAGATTACGTCAGCTATTTGGGGACCATGTGAAGATTACATCCTTACCGGCCATGACCAGGGGAGATAAATCAGTTCAGCATCAAGGTGAGTCACCCTGTTGCTTTCACACACATAGAGATTTAGTGCAGTGTTCATGTTACCAATAAATACCAACTACAAAACAATCTTTTAACAGTGAATAGCGAGTTAATATTTACAAGATGTCCGCCTATGTTGGAAATTTGAAATTAAGTCAAGTTATTCATCCGCGGATTGATACGAATTGGATAATTCTATGTTCACCTATTTCAAACAGTGTATGTCATGTGTAAATTTGTTCTTTTTTTCTGTGGGCGGTTGGTGTGTACTATTAATAGATCTTTCTTCTTTCTTTTCCTTCTTTCACATGGTCTGTCATCTTGCTATTTTCTCCTAAGGCACCTTCAGATCCCTGCATTTGGGGGGACTTAGGGTAATCCAGAGGCACGGTGTCAGTCTATCAACCCAAAGGTCGTGGGATCAGGCCACGCCAGCGTTTGGAACATTTTCTCGAGTTCTTTCGCGTAAAATCTACCCCTCTTGTCCAGGTAGGTGGATCGACACCTAGTCTCAATGGAAACGGATGATAAAAAAATAGGTCCTGTGTGCAGATCACAACACTCGTGCACATTAAAGATCCCTTGGCTGTTTACAAGACAGTCCGGGCAAAATTGAACATCCTACCAAAATCCCAGAGATCACCCTCATTGTGGATGTGGGTAAATCACCACAATGAGAGTAAATCAAATCAAATAAAAAAAAACCTGCGTGTGGTTGTGAGATATAAACACTAAAAAGATGACCCTATGGTATTTAGTCTATTTTTTTTGCCTGTTTTTCATCACATAATCCTGCGACCTAATACTTGTGTCTTTTCTTTTCTTTCTTTTTTTTTTTTTCTTCGTCTAGGAGGAGAATGGATCAAAGGTTGCAAAGAGCACAAAAGACGATAAATGACATTCAACCATCCAAGGACAATACCATGTTTATCTCAGCATCAAAAGACTTCACAGCAAGGGTAAAGGATGTTCTGTTGTTTCGTTTAGTTGATTTTTTTCTTTGGAATTGGGGGTGGTTGGCTCGCACAGATCTCTAGATGAAAGAATAGTATTTGCACACCATAATTGTATTTATAAAACGTTTCAATGAAATGAAAAGGGATTTACTTGAAATAAGACTTCTACACTACATTGCTTGTAGTACAGTACAGCAAAGCTATAAACACCATAACACAGCTTTATAGGGACCCAGAAGGCGTCTTCTTCTTCATTATCCTGTGGTAGGCATTAGGAGGTCCCATCATGTGCCTTAAAAGAACACTCGCTGGTTGGAAGTCAAAAAGAGCAGGCCATTCCGTTGCCACCGGGCAAAATCCAATTCCTGCTATTTAAAAAAATAGCCTTAATTTTAGAAATACTAATGACCTCTACAAGCTCTTGAACCTCAGACTTATTGACCAGTTCATTATTCTGAGTATGTGGAAGTGGCAAAGATCAGAGGGGAAAGGAAGTGTGGTTGGGCATCCATACTTTCCCCAGAATAAAGTTATCCCAGGCGTAGCAGTGACAGCAACTGTCATAGGATTGTCAACATTGACGTAAAAGCCAGTGACCCAGTGTTAGGGGTTTGTTATATTCCGTAGAAGCATCGATGGACCACGTTATCTTTTTCCCATGTGTTTTTATTGCAGTCATTGGTGAATTGAAGGACTTGAGTAAAGACTAGACAGTATGTGGTGAAGTGCGTGTTGAAAAGAAGGAGGTGATAAGACTGTTTCAAATGCATTTGAGGCACAGAAGAATAAGAGAAAAACAATGGATAAGTAGCCCTGGGAGAAGGCCACACAGAAAGAAGCAGAGGAAGACGGTCCTGAATAAATTTCAATGAACAAGACTAGAAGCCCTCTATGAACTAAAGAAGAAAATTTCAATTATTTTATATAACTGTTATGAACTTTTTCAAAGTAGGCTGGAAATCTAGGTCTATTCAATAACCCTTCAGGCAAAGAATAGCGAGGACGCATTAGGGCATTTTAGGCAAATTCATCAGAGCTTTCATTGAAGGTTATTTTTGTTTTTCTATTGGGAGTGTTATTTGACAGAAAATCGTTGAATAATTTTAAAATTGAAATTCAAACAGAAGGCTTGTATCTTTGAAATTTTTGAAAATTTTTTAAAAGTTGAATCAGTTTTGTCAGACTTTTGGATTAACATTTTAGGTTTAGCTTTTTTTCTTGCTAATTAATGTTTCTTACATGAGTTATGTAAAATAAAATGATTGTGATCGCTCTTT
The DNA here is from genome assembly GCA_037039925.1 of Doris montereyensis. Lineage (NCBI taxonomy): Eukaryota > Metazoa > Mollusca > Gastropoda > Nudibranchia > Dorididae > Doris > Doris montereyensis. Next base: position 64,685 of record JAXRKP010000681.1, on the reverse strand, counting down.
CTTGCACATCAAGAGATTGTTACAAAACAAGAGTGAACTCTGCACCCTTCAGGCAAAGAGCGATTTATAAGCGAGGGACTCAGTCATTATTCATTTTAGTGCTGTGAGTTTTTGCATAACAAAACGATGGCACATTCGAATCGCAGTGGGCCTCCCAAGGCTGATGTCATTGAAGTAAAAGGGTTAAATGACATAATCAAAAAATGGTTCTATTTCAATTTTTCATAACTAGAATGAACTTGGAAAACTGCCTTCTTTAATTTTAGTTTCCGTCCGACATGTTATTTGACTTTTGTATAGGTTTTAAAGTTGAAGTTATATTTTCTCTTCAATTTTAGTTTGAAATTGAATGTCAAACATTGCTGGGTTTTTTTTCAGAAGTGGTAAAATTTAGCATTCCCATTCAAAAAATCATAAAAGTAGCCATCATGGAAAACCTGCCTCATCTCCCTAGCTCTATCATCGTCTGACTCCACTCAGTTGAAAGAATAATTGAAGGACTAAATATTCATCCTAGGTCATTTTGAAATGATCATTAGAATCCATTCTCAATCACAAAGTAGAATGTACCGGTAAAAAACAAGGAATTCAAGTTTGAAGAAATTTCACAGAAGTCAGCCATTACAGAAAAGGGTTTTGAATAATCTCTGGCAATTTTGCTTTCGCTCCTTAAAATGGTACATTTTTCAGGTTTAGAAAACTGATGCATATTTGTTTCCGATTTTCAAAATGGCAAGTTACGGATTAAATTCATGAAATACAGAGAACAAGTCCAATTTTTGTCTTAAAACCATGAGTTTTCATGGACAAATAAAATAATTGTGAAATTGCATAATTTTCTCTGCACGCTGGATAGATGACATAAACCCGATTGGCTCGTTCGGTCCCTAGATCTGGTAGAAGGCTGTGAAGAACAGGTGTTTACTCGGAAATTTGATTTGGATGCTAGAACATTCTAATGCAAACTTGAATATGTTACCGCAAAACAGAAAGCTTTTTGACATCTGGGGAGAATGGGTTTTCATTTTATTTTATTGCACAGTCTGATTTGACCAACCAGATTCCAAGTGATGAGGGGAAGAAAGAAGGCAGGTGGTTAGCTGCCTTTTTTCCTCCCATGGTTTATGACTTACTGAATAGTTTACTGAGACAGAGTTGCGCACATTGTATTATACATTCCCTATCACAAAATAGGTAAGAAAGAGAGTTTGAATAAAGCTTTCCAGTGATATGTCATTTTTTGTTACTACATTGTAGAGAGGAAGTGGACAAGATGGGATAACTAAAAACTAAATCTGCTTGGTTTTAAAACTGATTTGATTTAGTTTACCCAATCACAAAATCTCTGGGATTTGGGGTTCTTCATTTTGCTCAGACAGCCAAGGGATCTTCAACGTTCCCAGAGTGCAGTTTCCATTTTTATCGTCTGTCTCCAATGGGACCAGGTATCGATCGACTTTACCATTGGGGGGGGGATTTATTGAGAAAGCTGTCAGTGGGGCCAAACAGAAAAAGACAAACTGGATGGTTTGAAATAATGTATGTATGTCACTATTTTATCTGCACTGTAAGACAACAATGTACAATATTAGACAAACTCTTTTCTGTGTTCTTCAGGTGGCTCTTGGTGGTGGTCAAGAGGCTATGCAGGTGACCACTTCTTCAACCAAAATCGAAAATTTGACGCTAGGTTCTTTAGCCTGGTATTTGAGGAAGAATTTGGACGTGTCAAAGGTCACTTTGGTCCTATCAGTTTAGCATTTCATCCGGATGGCAAAAGGTAGGCACCTTTTTCTTTAAAAAAAAATACCTTTTATTTTATATTTCATGTCTGCTGGTGAGCACCCCCTTGCAGTGCCCTGTGCCTGGGACCACCTCGTGGTTGTTTTACCATCCCGTACTAAAAAAAGAAATGCTTATCACAAGTTTGGTTTATTCACAGCTTTTCATAAACTTCACACAAATGTGTAGACAATAAACAGAGAATATGGATATGCCGTCAGTTATTCAATTTTTATCTGACACAGATGGAAACTGGGAAAGAGGAGTTAAAAACAACCCCCAGTAGACCTATAAAACGAAAAAGTTCAAAGAAAGAAAAAGATCATGGAGGGAGCAAAATTAATTTCCGGCAATTGCCGGTTTGCGTTGTATTATTCCGGCAAGGTTTGCGTAAATGTATTATTGTCCGGCAGCTACCAGTTTACGTAAAAATATTGTCCGGCATACCAGTTTACAAATGTATTATATTGTCCGGCAGCTTTTGTGTAAGTGTATGTAACCCAGCAGAAATGTAATAAAAATTTGTGTCAAACTACTCCCTAGTTGCTTTATAGCTGTTTGGCTATTTCAGAAATACTTTGCAAATATACATTCAGGTGTTGAGATAGTAGATCAAAATATCCCTTATGAACATATTCTAATACATCCAATACTTGCATGAGAGTTTTAAGAAAATAAAATTTTGTATAACATTCAATAAAGAGACTTTTTGTTTGAAATATGTCTTTATAACACACCATATTTATTCCATTTCCATATATATATTATGACATCTTTTCCAGTACACAATTTTAGTATTTTTAGTATTTTCATGGTTTAGGATGAGCTTGGGTGAGAAGCCTTAGACTTAGAAAACAAGGTTCTTCCCACATTTAAAGAAAAGTTATAAGAGAAAGTTAAAAAGTTAGTGTTTAGCCTTTTTTTACTTCAATTTTTTGCAAATATACAATACCAGTAGGTGTTTAATTTTAAATGTTTGTTGCCCAAGCAATGTTGAAGTGGTAAGAGGTACACTGCATGCTATCATCTTTCTTTGTTGCAGTAGGATATTCACTATATAAGTATAGGAATTTTTATATATTTAAACATTTTATTAACTAGTCAAGGTTTCCAAATAACATAATTATTTAATTTTTGTCTTTTGTTTTCCCTTGAGCTACAGCAGTGGAGGAGAAGACGGTTATGTGCACTACTTGATCAGAATTATCTTGATTTTTCTTTTGATTATTAAATGTTACGGTATTTAATTCATTCAATAAAGTCTGTAAAAGCAAACTTCTCAGGTCTCTTTGTTCGTTGAAAACGTTCATATACGTTTGTATGATGATGATGATTAATAATAATAATAGTAACTTTATTGTCCATCATGGGCACATCATTTTTGTCACATCAGAAGTTAAAATATAAGGCGTAGTATTCATTTTCAACCTGCCAGGGCTTGAATCCACAACCTTGGGTTGGGACCAACACTACAGGCAGACCCAGTAGAAAGTGGGTTTGATTTGATTTAGCCACATCCACAACTAAAGTGATTTCAGGATTTTGGTGGATTTTTTATTTTGCCTAGACAGCTGTAAACAGTCAAACGATCTTTAGCGTGCACAGAGTGTACACAGGGACGTTTACTAGGAAAGTTTTTGCTTTGGATTAAATCTTGAGAACAATTTTTCAATCGTTGGCGGTGCTCGAACCCACTTGAAATTTTTTCCCTGACTGAAAACCACTGAGAAAGTGGGTTTTAGAAAATATAAAATAGATGAAACAAAGAAATTTTCACATGTGGGGGAAACAGAAAATGTTTCGGGTGTCAAGACAGGGTATTCTGGAGAAATATTGTAGACAGGAAGGTACTGGGAACTGATAAAGAAAAGGAATTATACTACGGAATGATAACAATTGGAATTTGATAAGAATTAAATGAGAACAACAATTAAAATGTGTAGTTTATGAACTTGAATATGTGTAGTTTCCCTCCCATGGTTCCCCAATGACTTTATTTCTTACAACCGATGAGTTTAAACTAAGACAAATAATGTAATGAGCGCATTATTGTTGTTTATACATTCCCTATCACAAAATAATAGATTTATTTATTTTTGGATAAAAAGAGTTTGATAAACCAACTTCAGATATGTCATTTTCTTTTTACTCCCGACCATTGTAGAGAGGAGAGTGTCCAATCAAATGCGGATAAAACGGAAGTCAAGATGCCAAGACTTCATCTCCGTGCCTTTCAATCTCAACCATGTCAAGTTTTGACTTAGACTTAAGTTAAAAACTTTAGTTTACCCACATCCATCACAAAGGCTAATTCATTTGAGATTTTGGAATAATTATTCTTGACTTTTGAAAGACAGCCATTTCTTCAACATTGTAGAGAGGAGAGTGTTGTGACCTGCAATGATAACCCAAAACCTCTGCTTGGTTTTCGTCTGTCTCCAATGGGACCAGGTATCACAAAGGACCATCTCTGGGATTTGGGTAGATTCTTCATTTTGCTTGAGAAAGCTGTCAGTGCCCAGAGTGTTGGACCTAAAACGACAAACTGATGGTTTGAAATGGGAATATATGTATGTCACTATTTTACCTGCACTGTAAGAAAGCAATGTAGTGGGGCAATATTAGACAAACTTCCTTTTCTGTGATTTCTTCTGACAAACTGATGCTTGGTGGTGGTCAATGGCTATGTATGACACTATTTTATCTGCAACCAAAATCGGAAAATTTGACGCTAGGTTCTTTAGCCTGGTATTTGAGGAAGAATTTGGACGGTCAAAGGTCACTTTGGTCCTATCAACAGTTTAGCATTTCATCCGGATGGCCACTTCTTTTTTCTTTTAAAATCGGAAAATACCTTTTATTTTATATTTCATGTGAGGAAAGAATTTGAGCACCAAAGGTCACTTTGGTCCCCTCAACAGACCCCGTTTACCTCATCCGGATGGCAAAAGGTAGGCACCATTTTCGTACTAAAAAATACCTTTTATTTATATTTCATGTTTGATTTATTCACAGCTTTTCATAAAACTTCACACAAATGTGTAGACAATCCGGCTAGAGAATATGGATATCACAAGTTTGATTCAATAATATTTATCTGACACTGATGGAAACTGAGAAATATGGAAAGAGGAGTTAAAAACAACCCCATCTGACACTGATGGACAACGAAAAAAGTTCAAAGCAAAAAAAAGATCATGGAGGGAGCAAAATTATTATTTCCGAATTGCAGGTTTGAAAGAAAAAGTCTGGCAACTGGAGGTTTAGCAAAATTATTATTGTCCGGCAGCTACCAGTTGCGTAAATGTATTATATTGTCCGGCAGCTACCGGTTTACGTAAATGTATTATTGTCCTGCAGCTACCAGTTTAACCCAGCAGAAATGTAATAAAAATTTGTGTCAGAAACTCAGTTTACGTAAATGTATTTAGTAGCTGTTTAAGCTATTTCAGAAGTGTATGTAACTTTGCAAATATAATTCAGGTGTTGAGATAGTAGATCTTTATATCGATTCTTATGAAGACATATTCTAATACATACCAATACTTGCATGAGAGTTTTAATCAAAATAAAATTTTGTATAACATTAATAAATAGACTTTTTGAGAGTTTGAAATATGTCTTGTATAACATTTACCAAATTTATTCCATTTTGTTTATATTATGACATCTTTTCCAGTACATATTTTAGTCCATTTTTAGGGCTATGATATTTGACATCTTTTCCAGTACACAGTTTAGATGATGGTTTAGATGAGCTGAGAAGCCTTAGACTTAGAAGAGCAAACTGGTTCTTCCCACATTTAAAGAAAAGTTATAAGTTATCCCTTTTCAGAAAGTTAAAAGAGTTAGTGTTTAGCCTTTTTTACTTCAATTTTTTGCAAATATACAATACCAGTAGGTGTTTAGATTTAAATGTTTGTTGCCCAAGCAATGTTGAAGTGGTAAGAGGTATGACACTGCATGCTTTTTATCATCTTTCTTTGTTGCAGTGTGTAGGATATTCACTATTATAAGTATAGGAAACATTGCCCTTTTTATATATTTAAACATTTTATTATGACTAGTCAAGGTTTCCAACAACATAATTATTTAATTTTTTGTCTTTTGTTTTTCTCTTACAGCCAGCAGTGGAGGAGAAGACGGTTATGTGCGAGTGCACTACTTTGATCAGAATTATCTTGATTTTTCTTTTGATTATTAAATGTCCGTGGGTATTTATTTCATTCAATAAAAGTCTGTAAAAAGCAAACTTCTCAGGTCTCTTTGTTCGTTGAAAGTTCGTTCCATATACGTAGTTGTATGATGATGATGATTAATAATAATAATAGTAACTTTATTGTCCATCATGGGCATCATTTTTGTCACATCAGAAGTTAAAAATATACATGCAGTTCATTTTCAACCTGCCAGGGCTTGAATCCACAACCTTTGGGTTGGGACCAACACTGCAAGGCAGACCCAGAGAAAGTGGGTTTTGATTTGATTTAGCCACATCCACAACTAAAGTGATTTCAGGGATTTGGTAGGATTTTTATTTTGCTCTGACAGCCCTGTAAACAGTCAAATGACCTTAGCTGCACAGAGTGTTGTGATCTGTACACAGGACGCCCTTACAATGGACTAGGAGTAGTTTTTGCTTTGTAAAAAATCTTGAGACAATTTTTCAATCGTTATGTGCTCTCGTTAACCCACTCCCTTTTGGTTGAGGGGCCGATCAGTTGCCTCTGGACTACCGAGTCCCCTGAGAAAGTGGGTAGACGTAGAAAAATATAAAAGAGACACTCGAAAGCAAAGAGAAATTCAGCCTTCAAGGCTGTGAAGGAAACAGAAAATGTCATTCAATGTCAAGACAGGGTAGTCTGAGAAATACTATACCGCATTACCAGGAAGGTACAATGGAACTGATAAAGAAAAGGAATTATACTTACGGCAATGATAACAATTAAAAATGTGTAGTATATGATAACAATTAAAATGTGTAGTATATGATAACAATTAAATGTGTAGTTTATGATGACAATTGTGTAGTATATGATGACAATTAAAATGTGTAGTATATGATAACAATTAAAATGTGTAATATGATAACAATTAAAATGGTAGATATCTTGATGATAACAATTAAAATGTGTAGTATATGATGATAACAATTAAAATGTGTAGTATATGATCAAGTAGATATCTTGTAGATAGACCGATTGTGAAGTCAGGGGTTTGATCCACAGGGAAAATACTTAGTTAATACATTTTCCTCAATGCACACAATTAATGGTGATTGGGTAGCTTCAAATAGCTGTGGTTTCCGTTGCCCGGCGGTCGATGAGCCCACCAGACTTGGGATTGCGGTAGACCAGTGTCACTAGTTCCTCTGTACACCATAGTAATGGATCAGCTTCACCTGTCAGGACCCTGATGGCATTGAAGGAATTTTTATTTTACTCGCTAACACTAGGACATGGGGCTGTTCTTTAACTTTAATTACTACTTAAAGTTGAAGTAGAACAATGAATTTACTTGAAATTGTACATCTATGTATCGTGTAAAAGCGAAACAATACGTTTTATTAGATAGAATGTGTAGGCGGGCACAAAGATACAGTGAATCGAGCTATAATAATAATATATTCATCAGTGTAATAGGTTAACTATCATTTTCTTTGACGGAATCTGGGGATCGACAACTTTTGGAGGCACAGCTTCCAGAGATTTTCTATAGTAATGTTATGGTCACCTTCTTCTATGGCTTGATAATTGCTATGGCTTGATAATTGCTTGCTTCAACGTATCCTATGTAAAAGCTTTAGACAGTCAATTTTCTCACACAGAGACTAGAGTAAGAAAGTGAGAGAGACAAGCAGAGAGCGAGAGCATCCCAGGTGCTAATACGCCACATCTGTATAAAAGTACCAGCGAAAGGGGACAGATGACAGCAGATGAGCATATTTATGCAAGATAATCGATGAAGAAAATGAGAAACAACTGGGAGCATTACAAGGTTTTCAAGCAACACATCTGATAGGATTCAACTACTTTGATGGTTGTTTCAGAAAAATTCATCGTAATGAATGAAAACAGAAGAAAAATGCGTTATTCTGAAATGTACTTTTATTACACAAAAAATGCATTTCACAAAAACCGAAGCTAAATCTAACAATATGAAACTTTCCATGAAATTATCCAAGTTATAGAGAACTCATAATTTCAAAACTTTTTTCAGGATTTTAAACAGTATTGGAGAATAAGGTTTTATTAATGATTTCTTAATGGAAAAATGACAGTAAAATTCCACACAGAATCTTTTTCTGAAAAAAATACAATGATAATAACCAACTCTAAGAGGCCAGAACAATTTCGTGATTAGTACATAGCTGAGTTTGTATACGCCAAGTAACAATCCATGATTAACTACTTTAAAGAAGAGGTGTGGAAAAGAAATATGAGATTTAGTTCTTCAAAAATGACCCCAAAATTCACTATGGCAGGCTGTTTTGTTGGTTACCATGACAACTGCTGCTCCTTACCAGTACATATTTTATTTTTATGTCTGGGACTCAAACCAAATCTGGAGTTAAAAAATTAGTCGCATTGGTTGAAAATTCAACGTCTTTTTTTTTTTTTTTTTTTTACTGGAACCGTGTCCCTAGCGCTCTTTATGTAACAAAAACAAGAATACATATATATATATCACATTAGTGTCACTGTCAGATTAGAACTATTCACCAATTTTTATTTAAAACTGCTCGCTTGTGCTGACTTTTTTATTTTTTACCGTATGACTGTGCCTAATGTAACACTAACAGGTAGCTGTTGGTCAAGCTTTGCACATGAGAGTGCCGCCCCGATCAGCTGAACGAAAAAGAATTGTTATTGTTTTAGTCAATAGGCTCCTATGGATCAGTTTCAATCAATGCTAATAAAGTCCAACTCTCCTATATCAACATCGCTGGGAACACCAACTTGTGTCGATATAAGAGGTCGGTGTATCAGAGCAACCATAAAATAAAGGGGCACCACCCAAAAAAGGTATAAAACATGTATATGTACAACGCTCAATCGAAGGTAATGTGGGCCTTATTAAAAAAGGACTGTTTTTGAAGAGGGTGAGAGCATTGCTGGCTTCTATTTTGCTGGTGTGAAAAAGTCATTGATGGCTGCCTGTTTCTATATGTATGGAATCATTTCACACATCTTGTCTTCTGCCTGTGCAATCAGTACAAAATGTACGTCACTTTTAGTGTGCTGCTGAGCAAAGCGTTTCATACTATTCAGAGTCCCAATGACTGCTTTTGCTTCTTTGAAACAAATTCAGTCTGCTCTCTATCTTCATCTGACTCAGGTGAAGGCTCTTCCATCAAGTTAGCAACGATTGTTTCGATGGATATTTCATGGGTGACTTTGATATTAACAAAACCTTATGGGTTTGTTTCAATCTGAGGATGTCACTGAGCATCTCAAACAAGTTTCCAAATTCTGAAGATGGCTCACATTCTTGAGTTGGCCCACACTGATCAGTAGATGGGGTCTTTTCATCAGCGTTTTAATCGGCTTTGATGGGTCCAGGATGCAGTATTGTCTTGGTCTACAGGGTTGTGTTTTCATTTGCCAATTCTTGGCTTTCACTAATCGATTTACCAGCCATTGACGGACAATTATGTTGTCTGTAGACTGATTATTGCCTGCACTGACAAAATCGGGAAGTCGATATAAGGGGTTTAAGTCAAATTTACATCGATATATCAGTGCTTTCTTTACTCATAATATATAAGGAATATGATATGACGTCGATATATGCAGGATGTCAATATATGCAATGTCGATGTATGTGGGTTGGACTGTAATTTGCAAATGAAACAAAAAATATACAGTAATAGTAATCGGAGAGTACAAGTCTGCATTTTCTGGAGATAAAAAGAAATTGAGTGGCTCTCCTTCGCAAAACATAGTAACAGTAACATTAGCAAAGGCCTCGAAAAATAACAACATTGAAAGGAATAATTTTGTGACCAGTTTACAAGATACACACATTATTTTTTACCTTTTGAAACACTGAACATAATAGCTGGAGTTCACATATAAAACATATCTTGATTGACATTTTCTGTGCAAAAATGAGACAAGAATTTATAAAATTCAAAGTAGTTGGTTTATTTACATCAATTTCCCTCTCCAAGCGTATTTGCTGAAATATCAGCTGCCTCGATTAACATAGATTGGTTCCGAGGAATTAAATGGTGCTAACATCTGAAAAATTCAAGTGTAGGCACTGGTCAAAGTACACAGGGATGTGATGATACAGTTTTTAAGTCAACAGTAATGAATCTTTACTCATCGCCTTAAATGTTTTATAATTTTATTTCTTCATAAAGTGTAATCTAATTCAAAATGCCTGTAATATGACATGATGTTTTAAAAAACCCAACAAAAGTGAATAAAAAACCAAAACAATTTTCATCTAACATCAATACTCTCCACATCCAAACATTCCTATAAAGCTTTTTGTAGCAAATGTGGCTATCCATCAAAATATTTCATCAAAGATTCCATCAAACAGCTTTCCTGGGATGTAAGATTCATTTATTTGGACACTGAAACAACAAGTGAAATCATATCAAAAGTGATGAACACCTACATCCTATCTTATTCTTTTCATATAAATTTTAATCTTGTGAATCTGCTTACATTTACACTTACACTTACACTTACACTGAGGTTGATTGTGTGTAAAACACTTTCATTAGCAATGCTTAAAAATGATAAACTCTAATGCCTTTTAATATAAAACTTATAAAAAAAGTCACAACAAACAAGAAAGAGAAATGGATAAGAATAAGAGAGAAATAAAATAAATGCCTTGGCAATAAAATGTTGGTGTAATCTATAGTACAGAATGTCATGAAGGTAAAGCAACTACTAAAGTAAATGTCTTAATTTTTAGGTATCAAGACAGAAAGTGTGGATAACAGAAGAAAATATGAGGAGCAATAGATGAGACTGAGACACACATGATATCAGATGTGTACTGGTACAATACATGAGGCTAAAGAAACGATGACTAGTGGGTCATGGAAATGTATACAAACACTTACTTAAATAAATCAAAGTATAGATCGACAAACATACTCGTATTGTATATGCAACGCTACTCACTCATGATAAGGTACAAAAATGGATGAAATTTTTGCCTTTGCTGGTGTCACATCTATATCTTTCATTGATTCTTTCTCAGAAGGTTGTGTATTTGAATTTAAACTAGCACTGCCACTGATCTGAAACAAGGAAGGGGCAATAATTATTCCCAAGAATCAAAGCAAAGCTCAAATAAAACACCCTTTTTCAGTATAGTAGTAATCTCCACCAAATTGCACGCCATCATAATGCACGATTTTTTCATGTAGCCAAATAACGCTAATTACCCCCTCAAAATGCAACAACGGCTAGCTCAACTTCACCAAAATGCAACAGGTTTTTGAAAGTTCATCTTCAATTTGTTGCATTTAAAAAGTCAATTTCTGTGAAAAATAAACTTGCTAACCTCTTTTTGCCATGTCCCAGTGATAAAATCACGCACATGTGTATGTGGGAATAAAGATCTTTATATAATATTAACCATGTGTACACATACACATGACAATTATGCAACTAGTCTTGGCTGTATCTGCTCTCCCGCCCCTGCCCTCCTCGATTAGATAGGTCTGCCAGACAAACAGTCTGATCATCTCTCTTTGATCATGGTGAGAAAATTTGAGAAAGGTCTTGTGTCACGTTTATCAACGGAGATCTCATGTGTGTCAACCAGTAAAAAAGTTTCCTAGTTGTCAAATGTCTTCACCAATCCACCCCTTTGTTGTAGTCTTGAGTGAGAGAAGAGTGTAACATATCTGTGAGAAGGTCCTTTGGGCCTTGTCCCCAAACCAATGGACAACACACAAACGCCAAGCAATAACAAAACAACTAACACTAACAGAAAAAGAAGACTTTATTTCAAAACAAAAAGGGCAATGCAAATAATGAATTGTGGCATTTGACTCCGTCAAAATGCACCTTGACCAAAATACATGATTTTTTGGTCCCCGTGGACCGTGTATTTCGGCGACTACTGTATTACAATGAGAGTGATAATCAATATTTGACTAACCAGGTAAAAAATGATGAGAGTAATAATCAATATTTGACTAACCAGGTAAAAAAAATGATGAGAGTGATAATCAATATTTGACTAACCAGGTAAAAAAAAATGATGAGAGTGATAATCAATATTTGAATAACCAAGTAAAAAAAATGATGAGAGTGATAATCAATATTTGACTAACCAAGTAAAAAATGATGAGAGTGATAATCAATATTTGACTAACCAGGTAAAAAAAAATGATGAGAGTGATAATCAATATTTGACTAACCAGCTAAAAAATGATGATGAGAGTGATAATCAATATTTGACTAACCAGGTAAAAAAATGATGAGAGTGATAATCAATATTTGACTAACCAGCTAAAAAAAATGATGATGAGAGTGATAATCAATATTTGACTAACCAGGTAAAAAAAGTGATGAGAGTGATAATCAATATTTGACTAACCAAGTAAAAAAAATTGATGAGAGTGATAATCAATATTTGACTAACCAGGTAAAAAAATGATGAGTGATAATCAATATTTGACTAACCAAGCAAAAAAATGATGAGAGTGATAATCAATATTTGACTAACCAAGTAAAAAAAAATGATGAGAGTGATAATCAATATTTGACTAACCAGGTAAAAATGATGAGAGTGATAATCAATATTTGACTAACCAGCTAAAAAAAATGATGATGAGAGTGATAATCAATATTTGACTAACCAGGTAAAAAATGATGAGAGTGATAATCAATATTTGACTAACCAGGTAAAAAAATGATGAGAGTGATATTTGACTAACCAGGTAAAAAATGATGAGAGTGATAATCAATATTTGACTAACCAGGTAAAACAAAATGATGAGAGTGATAATCAATATTTGACTAACCAGGTAAAAAAAATGATAATAAGAGTGATAATCAACATTTGACTAACCAGGTAAAATCAATGATAACTGACAAGACAATGTAGGCCTTCTGCATGTGAAAATGCTAATTGTAGTATTATAATAAATAGTACAGTGCAATCCCCGATAACGACATCGCTCGGGACCGAACAATCATGTCGTTATCCGGGGATGTCGTTATTCAGAATTTTTCAAAATGGCGGCGAAAGGGGGCGTTACAGTGAGGCTAGTCAATTGGGAAGATGTGGTGGGGCCCTGAAAAGGGCCGGTGTGTTGGGGTTAGGTTGGTAGAGCCAGCAGATGGGTTTACTAGCTGGTTGTCACGGCCTTGGTACCTTCAGAGATGGAGAAATAATCTCACACGTTATCATTGGCCGAAAAAGAAGTGTTTTCATTGCTAAGAATATGTCTCAATTTTGTCAATATTGATCAAATTTTCATGTCAAATGTAGTGTTTACGGCTAGACTTATGTCATTATTGGGAGGTTTCACGTCGCTATTCGGAGTTTTTTTTATACTAATGATATATAGCAAAAAAAAAAATGGGACCAGGGATCCATGTCGCTATCGGGGATTGTCGTTATTCGGAGATGTCATTATCGGGGATTGCACTGTAATACCCGTACATGTAGTAGGATCGCCTGGTCTCTTATGTCGTCTAGAAAAAGAAACATTGACTGATATACACAGCTTAGCTCAAAGTGGACTAGTCTAGGTTATGACATTGTGGTGAAGCATAATTCTTGCCACTCAATTAGATCCAATCATAGCCATGCCTAACTTGCCAAGCTATTATCAGGATGATGTGATTTGGGCCTACGCCAATGCCACTCGTCATTCAGCTTACAAGGCCTAAGCAGTAGACGACAAACATTGTGTCCAAACCTTCAATACTCTCACTCTCATTCTCATAAAGAAGAAATCTTGTGTCATTAGTGTCAGTCAGTGTCATTTGTGTAAGTGTAAGACACACATAACAGTAACAGTGATGTTTGTGTGTGTGTTTGTGTGTTTGACTCCATGATCTGTGACCAAGCCAAACTAGATCCGCTTGCATCTCTTCGGGAAGTGGTGGTGATGCACAGTGGCAGTATAACAAGTTGTGTTTTACAATAGTTATTAAGGTATGTTAATGCCAAACATTGGTGGATGGCGGTATAACAAGGTATTTTATGGTTTTTGTAGTGTCAGATTTGTACCAAGGTGAAAAGCTGGCACTAAGTGAGAATGGTGGTATAACAAGGTGTTTTATGGTTTTTGTAGTGTCAGATTCATACCAAGGTGAAAAGCTAGCACTAAGTGAGAATGGTGGTATAACAAGGTGTTTTATGGTTTTTGTAGTGTCAGATTTGTACCAAGGTGAAAAGCTAGCACTAAGTGAGAATGGTAGTATAACAAGGTGTTTTATGGTTTTTGTAGTGTCAGATTTGTACCAAGGTGAAAAGCTGGCACTAAGTGAGAATGGTAGTATAACAAGGTGTTTTATGGTTTTTGTAGTGTCAGATTTGTACCAAGGTGAAAAGCTAGCACTAAGTGAGAATGGTGGTATAACAAGGTGTTGATGTATTTTCAAATAACAAAAGAATCAAAGTAAGAGAACAACTTTTAGTGAAAGGAAAGATGTTAGACAGGCTTCAAGGGAAAAAAAACATCATTGATTACTTATTATAACAGGATACATGCAGCTCCTATATAGGAGATTTCTAAGAAGAACATAAGAGTGATGGAATGCTTTTACTTTCACTCAATGAAAAAAAGAAAAGAATTTGACATAAAGAAAAAAGCATTATCAATTGGGATTTAACTGAAGGTAAGAGGAGAGTGGAAATGAAAGCTCATCAACATTCTTGTTGTTGTTATTGGCTCAGTAGAGCTAGGACATTTGTCTTTCGGCCCAAATGTCATATAGAGGTATTTACAAGTGTTTTCCATCTGTTGCAGAGTTCCATATTATATAGGGTTTTCCAGGTATCAGTATCAGGTTTTTCCAGGAACAGTTTCACGTACGTCTTTCATTTTGTAACATCAACATTCTTACGTGAGGTAAGACATTCAAGTTTGTTGCTTTAGTCAATTAAAACACTAAAACTAAAGACAACATATGTACACACATATGGCTTTGCTGTAAAGAAAGTTGCCCCTTAAATTTATTTCCTGCTGTATAAAACAATACACAGTAAGTACATGAAAAAAGTACTTTATTCTAAATAGGAATAGGAGTTTAATATACATATGCACGACACAAATAATAGAGTCAAAATTTTTCTCTTCATTGGAATTGACCCCCTCCATCATATATGGTAATCTCACTAATCTGAGGGTGAATTAAGAGGAAACAGCAAAATGAAAGACAAGTAAAAGAGTGAAAGAGAAGAAGTAGGATCTATCACTAGGGCCTGCCAACTGTTCACTTTAGAGAGGCAAGTCATATGTATAATGATATCATTTTTGGTAAATCAGTGATTTTAGTTGTTTGAAAAGGCAGCAAAATCTTTAAAAAAGTAGCAAGTTTACAGTTAACATGAATTTTCAAAGCATAAATTAAGAATAAAAAGAAACTGAACTCATTGTTTCCTTTGTTCAAGTTTTCCAAGGGTACATACTTTATGACTTGAATGACTGGGAGTCTTAGATCTAGGCCATGCATGCACAAGACCATAACGATGAGGGGATTTGGCCACACCCTGAGACACATTCACTGTTGCTGGTGACTTTTCCATGTGATCTTCACCCACAGTACTTGAGGACAGCCTCAAATCTAATGAATCTGGAAACGGAAATTGCTCAGAAAGTTGAGAGTCTAAAGAGACAACTTCTGGAGATTCTGTCACAGTGTATCTGGAGCTCAGTATATGGTGAGGAGTAATACTTGCACATTGATTTAGATTAATATCGCAAGGTGCTGGGGATGCAGTTGATTCCACTATAATTTCTGGGCTCTGGTGTTGGCTGTGAGTTGAAGAACTGATGCACTTAGAGACTTTTTGACCAGGATGCATAATCTGGTTTGAAAACTTAGAATTGAAGAATATATATTATTTCATTTGCTTAAAAAAAGAAATAAACACAGAGTTTTAAATCTAAGAAACATACTAATAATACTTCTTAGCATTGTTACAACTGTTATTCATTATAAGTTTATACACAGACTTTATACATAAACAACTAAAGAAATGTTTTCTATTCATCTATATCATCCATATCGTTCTCGGAACATATAACTATAACTACAAAATTGTGATACTACTGATACTCTATACCAAAACATACTTTGAGGTGGATCAGACATCCCAATCTTTCGTGGGAATTTGTCTAATCAATATAAACACTTTGCCTCAATTTTGAATCTACAAGCTATATATATATATATATATATATATATATATATATATATATATATATATATATATATATATATATATATATATATATATATATATATATATGGTTCAAGGATATTTTCCTCTATAAGTAAATATATAACTTGAAAGTACAAAGGTGTCATTTGGTAACTATATGTTTAGAGAACAATACAGACAAAAGAATATATAACATAAATAATGATCATATTTGTTAATATCTATTTACTTTATAAAATCAAGATATCAAGAGGTCACTTTTATAACTTTTAACAAAATATGGAGAAATGAAAAAAAAACTGATTTAAAAAGTAAAACTTTTATCATTTTTATTCTACAGTCTGCTTATTTAACATTGTTTTGTCTTTTTCCTTTGAGACCATTCAATGTCCAGGAACATTTGAAAAACAACAAAAAAACTAAAGCAGCAGTCACAGCAAACCATTCCATCAATATCAATATCAAAGGCACATACATTAATGTCATATGTGAAGTCAGGTATTTGACAGAAATCTTCGTCACTGAAATAAAAAGAAAATTGTTGGGAAGTCTATTGAATCAAGCAAGAGGAAATAAGCTCATGAAGAAGGATCAATAATGATACTATTGACAGAAAATTAAGGACTGGAAATATACACCCTTAATTTATTGCTTGACTTTTTTTTCTATTTGATAAATATCCTCCTTCTGGGCAAAAGATTATCAAATAAACCTCACATTTTCATATTCATCACTCATATTCTCATAATCTTACTTTTGAATGATTCAATGGGACATTATACTGTAAGCAATACGAAAATGATGACTCAGTATTTTATTTTAACGCAAAGTTCAAGCCTCCATTTGTTTTTGATGACAGCTTAGACTGATAGCAAGATGGTGAATGAGCCACAGGGAAATATGAAGAATTATGCAGTGATAGTAGATACCAAAGTTAGCATGATTATAGATAGATCTCATAAAATGGGGACTTATGCTCAATATACCGGGCATGAGGGCTTACTGACATGATATGTATATGCACCACAAAGTCATTTCTCCATGGAAATGATAAAGTCATCTTATTCTTAATCTTATCGCTTACTCTTCTGTCTTATCATACAACTAACCAACAACTGATTATTGTCATTTCATTCAAAATCTCTAGTCTAGTTCAAGGAAAACCTAAGGATATATACATGTATGTAATACTACTAGTCCCATTGTTTTTACCAATAACAAGGTATTCATTCATCATGAGTCAAGGATAAGAAGAGCCAGAAGTAAATAGTGTAATTGTAACATTTCTTATGACTCTATATGACTGTCACATTCTGTCATATAAGAAAACAATCTTAAACTAAAGTAAAGATGTGATAAAAGTAGTGTTTAATGTCTATACATGTACAATGGATATGTGTGAGTATTATCTCACAGTGGAGTGCAAATACTTGTGATAAGTCCAAGTTTTACATTATAATTCCTTTTCTCACCTTGAATGCACAGATGAAAACTCCTGTGCTTTATCTGTAATACATCAGATATGAGAATATAACAACATATTTAATGAATCCATCTACATCTATGTATATCTGTATATGTAATGGGGTGATTGTGCAAAGAATATCACACATACATTTTAAGTATACATACAATCGTTAAGTGAATCTTATATCAGAAAAGCTTTGTCGTGTCAGGACTGACTGGAACCAGCTTTTTCTGTCAAGTCAGCCTCTATCAAGCAGTGAATTAATGGAACATGGTATACATCAGGCTGTGTAGACACAGTTGTTTCAAAACTGATGTTTTAAAGTGCAAAGGGAAACCTCATTGAAGCACAATTACTTAGCACATGTACACAAAACAGTTAATCGGTATGTTAACAATTCATATGTTACTGGCAGTACAAAAATTTGGTGTTGGTGGTGGCTTGGTGGTAAGGCTGCTGGACTCGGGAGAGAGTGGTCACAGGATTAAAATCCTGTCAATGTTAGGTCTGACATTGTTTTCTCAGGAAAGACACAGAACAAGCATTTTCTTCCATGACCCAGGGGCAAATGGGTACCACTTCAACCTTCAGCACAAAGTGTTGCTCCACATCAGGCTATATAAAACCACTCAGATTCTATCATCACATGTCTACATCACAACCAATGATAGTTAGTTGGCTGACATGGCACATGAAGCTAGTGTTTCTTTTATGTTCTTTTGTCTTTTTTATTTTGTTTATTTTTTTAAAGTATCAGTTCAATGATCTTTTGGTTATAACGAAATAGCTATATAACAAAAACTGTATCTCTAGCATTTCGTTATAACTGTGTTTGAGTGTACTTTTGTTATGTAAACTTAAATATTTCTCAAATAGACAATGTATTATGACTTGCCAAATTGTTGACCAGCTTCCTTTCCATAGTAGGCTTTTCTTGTAGTAAAGTTGTCCATGTCATTTGTCACAAGATTGCTATAATGAGTTCTTGTTGCAGGTATTTGAATAGATGGAAATAGCTTACTCTCCTGTTGCTCCAAGTTTGATAAATCTTTTACTGTTTCAAAAGTAAAATCTGCATTCCATGTCTTGCTTTGTAAAACTTGCTCTTCCTTTGAATTGTGAAAATTGCTGCCGAGCTGCTTTGGTTTCACATATGCAAACTTTTCAGAGTAAGCCTTGCCTGCAAAGAAGGGAACAAACTTTTTGTAAATTCTTCTTATTCAAGTACGCAGGCAAAAGTTTCATCAAAAAGACCCAAAAACCAAAGATCAAATGTCCATAATTATCATTATCAGATCCTGTCGCCCCAGACACAGAGGAAAAAAAAAAGAAGTAAAAAACCCCACAAAAACACAACAAAAAACATCAGAAAAAGAAAAATAAGAAGAAAAAAGAAGGAAAAAAAGCAACCAAAAAAAGCAAGAATTACTTGTTTTCTACAAAGTCTAGTCAGTGATGAACACCATTGTAGTGCTCTGTGCCCCGTAAAAAGCTCTAGGCCTACATTACTGTATATTTTGAGTCCTTTCGCTGATTCACATCATGTCACTTTGACCGGCCATTTGATAATCCGGATGTCTCCATAATCCTGACAAATTGCTCAAAACAGAGACGTTCAGACCATCGAGACATGACTGTATATTATTATTAAGACAAAACTTTACTCTGATATCTTTTAATCTTTAACCATATCATTACCTGTTTCACAGGTGAGTGTGGATTTTGTTTTGCTCAAAAATGACATTCATTTACTGTCCTTGAAAAGTAAGGTTTTATTTTAGCTTGACCAGCTGGATCATTTTGATTAACTCTGCTGCTCTGTTTCCCATATTTGCAGCATTGATGCAGACAGTTAGCTTTGTCCAAACAAGAATGATTGCAAGGGTTTGATGAAACAGGCCTTTTTCTCTTGGGGTTAGAATCAATTTCTTTCATTTGACAAGTTTGGTCTACAGAAAACAGATGAGATATCATTTCATTATGGTTACTACAAATTCGAAGAAGCAAGACAAACAACCATCCTTATTTCTATAGGGATTTAATTACTATTTATCATCATTTTGATTTGTTTACATTCAGCATTTCTTATGAGAAAAATTGTACAATATTTAAAGAAAACAACAGAGAAATAAGGAAGATAGAAGGTAGAAAAAAAAATAGCAGGTGGTGAGGTGGGGGATGGATTAAATGAGAATTAAGAAAACAACAGAGAGAATAAGGAAGATAGAGAGAGAGAAAAAAGAGAGAGAGAGAGAGTGGAGAGAGAGGAGAGAGAGAGAGAAATGAGAGAGAGAGAGAGAAAGAGAGAGAGAGAGAGAGAGAGAGAGAAGAGAGAGAAAGAGAGAAAGAGAGAGAGAGACAGAGAAGACAGAGAGAGAGACACAGAGACACAGAGAGACAGAGAGAGAGAGAGAGAGAGAGAGACAGAGAGAGAGAGAGAGAGAGAGAGAGAGAGAGAGAGAGAGAGAGAGAGAGAGAGAGAGAGAGAGAGAGAGAGAGAGAGAGAGAGAGAGAGAGAGAGAGAGATATGCTAGATGATTATCTATCATCACTTCAATACTTCGCCCAAGATGGTCTTGGAGGTTATCTACATTCTATGCCATTTCTTACCTTTGTTCTTCACTTTATCCATAGTACCTTTCAGTTTAGATGCTGGGGTCTGAAATCATGAATTGAAATGAATTGTATCAAAGTTTATATAGGAAACCTCGGATTCAACGAGATCATCGGGACCACCCTGGAGGTCTTATTGAACCCGAGGTTTTGTTAAATCTGACGTGTCTCTATGGTGGCTTCAATGGTTAATGGGTTATTTTCCTTGAACCGCAACAAGACAAAAGGATGAGTAGCTATCGGTTGGTAGACCAAATCATGTGTTGATTTATTTTTTTTGTGTGGGTCTTTTCGTGTGTTTTTGTTTTTATGTCTATCCGATCTGTAAAGTGGATTGGTTCATTCATTGCTAGAAATGCTAAAACAAATTATTTTGTCGATCTGTCTTGAGACATGCTTATGCCAAGAGATAGGGGTGGGTAAGGGAAGTAAGTTACAGTGTATACTAGCAAGTACTAATCAACCCCATCGTTCTCATCACGGCCAACATGCATTGAACCTGACAGTAACAACACTGTAATTTAGCGAATATGGCTGTCGGTATTACTTTTGAGCTATACAAGGATAGAAAGTGTATGTATATATATATATATATGGCCAATGACATATTCCCCAAAAGAGAGTTTATGGGGTCATTCTGAGGCCAAAATCGTAAAATATGTTTCAAAATATGGTATACTTTTGGTTTTTACTATTTTGGCAGAACTTCTTCTTTTAATAACGTCATAGAAAGTAAAATATCCGTTTGATCTGGCATGGTTTTCATCACGTCGTATGCAAATTTTTTTTGATGAGCTGTTTTTGGAAGCACATCTAAATGTAAGTAGATTTAGATTCTTGATAAGCATTTTACAAGATTTAGTCGGAGAAACGAAAGAAATCTATCCACAATCCTTTACCAAACCCCTGTAATTCAAAATTTTGCCGTAGTCTAATCTCAAATTTACCTCTAGTCCGAAATAAATTCCTTGTCCCAATCGAATAAGCCAGCATAACCCAAAACTAGAACTTATTCTAGAAGGAAAAACAAAACACCCTCACAAAAAAGGAAAGAAAACGAAGAAAATATGAAAGAAATAGGCACGGCTGAATGCATGTTTGCGTGCCATTGCAACAAGGAAAATAAGTGAAAATAACCAATGTATCATGTAGTGGTGTCTCTTGGATAATCTGATATAGTCTGAAATACAGTAATAGACATCCACGTGTTACCATCCTCTCCATACCTTGACTTTATGTAGCCATTGCATGTGCTAAGTGTATGAGATGGCAATACTGTGTCTTTGTTTTAGGTTTTTCTCTTTCTTTTTCCTTCATCATGTATTGTAATGTAATCAGTAAAGGAGATACAAACGAATGGATGTATCAAGTTTCTATTACTTGACAAAAGACGACAAAAAAGAAAACAGAATCAAACTCAAAAGGCGAATTAGTTGCTCACAGATGGTTGGGCATGTTGTTGCCAGTCAGAGGAGTAAAAAGGTTCATACTCTGTTAGGATGTCAAGGCCCACTAAATTGGAACAAAATTGAAAACAACAATTCAATTATGGATACAATAAGAATTGCTGAAAAGAGCAAAGAGTGAATGAAATGAAACTCATTGACTCTCAACTTTTTAAAATGATTGGAAGACATTTAAATTATGGGCATAAAGAGCAAGAAGATAAATCAATTTATACAGCAGAACAAAATTATTTCAGAAGCCATTTCAAAGTTCCCTTATTCTTTTCATTTCAGTGCTACAGTGGAGGTTAAGTTACAGTAAGTGCTTTTGAAGGCTGTTATGCCCCATAAAACTAGCATAGAGCATATCCAGGTTTCTATAACGTGAAGTGTAACAGGTGATAGAACATCACCTCCTGGACATGACACTAGTCAGCTGCAGGTTTCACTCCCCAGTTGGTGTTTGTACACATTTGTAGATGGGTCAGCTGGGAAATGCATGTTTAGAATTCTTTCCATGGAATACATCTTCAAACCTAGCAAAGCTAGGATTCAAACCCAGGATTTCACAATCACAAATCTGGCAGCTTGACCACCAGGTCCCTGATGACAACACAGTTGATGTTGCTACCAAACATTTGATTTTGACAATAATAAGAAAAAAGCTATCTTTTCTACATAGATTTTTATTACATGCAAAATGAAAAAGAAAATTGAACACAAAATAAAAATAAATAAATTCGTTGTCATAATAACGACCACCATCTTAGATTGGTCAGACTACCATTACTAATATTCATCTATAATCAAATAAAGTAATTAATATATTTTGTAAATAAACAGAAACAAGATTTTGTAATATTTTTCTTTCAGTTTGAGCCAGATAGAGTATTAAAATTCTAGTCAAGTGATTGTAATACTCTTCACTACTAAAGTACAAGACCATTTCTCTCACTTTCCTAAATCATTTTTTTTTTAAACTATAGCCTATAGTTTACCCCATTCAAGCTTAAAGACAAACATTCAATTTGGTGCCAGAGCTGGCTCTTCTGATGTCAATTGTACGCACCCAAGCTCCATTCTGCAATGCATTAAAGTCACTGGGGGTAAAAATAGATAATTTCCTTCAGACATTCAAAAAAGAAAAGAAAAGCACCAAAAAAAAAGGCCAAGAACAAAAAAACTAGGCATTTCCCCTGTATTACCACCACCATCAAACCTGGTATCCTTTCTATAGAAATTAGTTTCTTTACCAAAGTGCAATACTTGAGAAATAAGTTATTTGTGGGTGTATGCATGTGTGTGTGTGTGTGTGTGTGTGTGAGTGAGTGTAGTGTGTGTGTGTGTTTTGTCTACATCTTCTTTCTTATCTCTGACTGAAAGTTTGAGTTGATAATTTGAACCCTTTATTACTAAGTCTGTTTGTGTTGTGCGTGTACACTCAAACCTTTGTTATACCACCAACTGTTGTGCCAGTGGTAACTTTATATAATAAAGGGAATGGCGTTACAACAAAAACAGCCTTTTCCAGTATTACAATGAGGAAATAATCATTATTTGACTAACCAAGTAGAATAACAAGTTGTATTTAACAATAGTTATTGAGGAACGTTAACGTGAAATCATGGGCGACTGACAGTATATCAAGTTTTGTCATTGTCTTTGTTTAGTGTCAGATTCATACCAAGGTAAAAAGTTGGTGGTACGCCAGAATGGCAGTATAATGGGCGGGGGGGGGGTGGTGGTGGTGGTATAATGAGGTCTGGAGTGTACCACTGTAACTACTTTACCACAAATTCTCTTTGCAAATATTTGATGAAAGTAGAACTTCACTACATGTTAAGCATGAAGAAAAAAATCCTTTGTGAAAAATTACATCACAGAAGAAATTCTATATTCACAATAAAAATGTTGGAATCTTCTCAATTATGCCCTCAGATGATACAAAAGACTGAGTTTTTGACATGTAAAAGAATTTCTCTGCTTTCTTTATCTAAAATGTTGGTTTTCCAAAAATAGAATTGTTTTAATATTTCACTTAACAGCGACAAGGAAGGGTGGAGAATGTTCATTTGTGACCTTTCATCAATATCTGACATCAAAAGCGTGACAGGCAATGATGTTGAGTCTCTGCTTACTTAATTCTCCATTTGAAGACTAAGGCATTGTCTTGATCCCCAACGATAAGCAGAGACTGTTGAGATTTCTTCAAGCTTTGCATATCATGGAGTTTATCTTTGTTTAATAGATCAATTTTAACAACTAATGTGGCTCGGTCACAGCTGTATTTTTTGGAGCTGTAAAATAAGAGAGAAGAAATCTATCCTTAAATAAGAAAGTAAGCAAAGTCAATCTTTATTTTGAGGGGGAAATAGTTTCTGAATTTTAACAAGAAATAAAAGCAATAAACCAAAAACGTAAACACATAAAAAAAGTTTCTGGATTGTTTCTTTGTGATAATTGTGCATATTTTATTAATGATTCATACATCACATTAACTGCCTTTCACTCCAACAAATATGGATCAAATTATAGGGGGAAATGCTTGTATATGACAATGACATTAAGCTCAACGGTTATGGATGTATTGTATAGGAATATGAGAGTAAATAGAAAAAAGACCCATGTTAGAGGCAATCAAAATACACATAAAATAAATATCTGGGTATTTTTTTACAACACAGTTTCAATGAAGACCTATTAAAACAATCAAAAAATAGATTGAAAACATTTTTTTTTTAGAAAGAATGAAATATGGTAAATTTAATTATACCTTTCATTAAAAAAAAATTAAATATTCAAATGTAAGACCGCAACAAATAATTAAAAAAACCCAGACTTAATGAATCATAAAACTTTTAAAGGGATATGCAGGTCCGGAAACTATTTAATTTACTTCCGATTTTTTTCAATTAAATTATGCACATATGTTATCAGTGTATTGAAAGATGAACTTATATGGTGTTTACTTGGTTGCCATGGAAACAGGTGCCACCTCAAATATTTATGTCGTTTGTTTACACATTATTTTACATCGCTATTTAGAAAAACGTAGTGACCAAATCGCTCCAAACTTCACATACAAATTGTTCAAGGTAATGACTATAAACTTTCAAAACCAAATTCAGACTTTTAGTTATATTTATGCTTTTACTTTTATGATTTCTTTAGTTCGCCATATAAAACAAATACAAAATAATTATGAAGAATTTCTTTTGCAAAAAGTATACATTTTCGGAAAAATTTGTTTGGCAAGTTTGCTTGTACCGTAAATGGCTATCTACATGCAACGTTTCATGACAGAACATGTACACATAAGGCCAAACAGCGAAAAGATAGTCTAAAAAATAACATTTTGAGAAAAATGCAATTGAAATTTCACAAGACTTAAAGCATACAAAAACACACATTTCACAAAACTTTCGGCTCACAAGAGTTTTTTACTCGTAACATCAAACAACATGCATCAAATGATAATAAAAACGATGCATAAAATAGAATGAATATATTCTGTAATCAAATATTATAATCATTGAAAACAGAATGAAAATTCACGATGACCCAATTAGGGAACCGCTTATGGAAAGCAACACGCATGATCGCGTAAGAGCAGTGTTAATTGGTTGAACAGGCCAGCCGTGAGAGAGAGGGAGATATTTTGCGACTGTTTGCCCGGATGTTTGTGGCATTTGAGCGTAACCTTTGCCCATATCTGGCAGTGTGGGCTTTGTTAGTAGTGCTGAATACAATATATTGTACAATAGCAAAATAATACTATTGTCGCTGACTGTCTAGTCTAGTCTCAACATGAAAGCACAGGTCATACGACAAGGTGTGTGATGGTAATATAGGACGATTCTATTATCTTCAAGGGGTTATAGTAATAGGTTTGTGAGGGCCTCAAAATAAGACAGAATAGGATAATTTCTCATGAAACTGGTGACGGTTGTTGTCTTTAAAGACTATTTTTTCACAGAAAGACAGCGAATTCAGGCTTGGGGATGGTTTATAAGTAAAGCTAAAAAGTGGAACTAGAAAGAAATGTCATAGCCTCAATTTTGATATTTAGACCCCAAATGGCCTATTCCAGATGCTGCATATCCTCTTAAGAATCAATTTGATTATGTTTTCCACATGATACATTTCACACCAAGTAACCCATTGATCAAAATTCTGATACATAACAAAATATTTCATCTTTCATTTATTGCAGTCATATTTATAAACATGGAAAAAAAGCAGAAGAAAACCAATTGAAGCCTTGTCATGGGCAGAAATTTCATTCCTTACTTTTGCAGTTTGCTTTTGAGTACGGCATGAAATGCATTCCCTCTCTGACATTAGATGCAGTTGTCACCAATAAACTAGATAACAACTCCGAATTCAAGGGATACCATAGTGTTATAAAATTAATTTTAGCTACAAAGAATACACTTTCATGGAGCATACTTTTAAGGAGCATACATGTTGGTGGTGTCTATACTGTATTTCATTGACATTCTGGTCCTAGTGATACCTCTATGTTCTTCACAGTTTTGTGGCATTATGGGAAGTTTTATCTGGCTTTATGAATGTTACAAGATGAACAAACATATGGACATCCTGCAGACCCTTTGACCCGCACTTTCCTTAGCCACACTACACAGTTGTGAACTGAAATGAACATGGGCCCAAAATGACTGGGGTCCTATATTCCTCAAAACCAGCAGCAACGGGGCTGTTCAAGGCCAATCAAGTTTTGACATTTATTAGGGGTTTCTTGGTACCCAAGGTATTTATAGAATTCCCAGATCACCAGGGAAATTAAGCTGCAGGCTTCTTTCAGCTGCCTGAGGCCTAGAGTTTGTGTAGTGATCGCCCCTTCAAGATTGTCTAGGATCAGGAGCTCCATAACCCATGCTCAGTTTACCAATACTGATTAATGACTCAATAATCACTATCAAAAACAGCAAGAGAATAAAATCAGACAAAAGCTACTGCTGGAGGTGGAATTCTACCAATTACCTGATCTACAGCGAGTTCATATTGAGGAGGCAGCTGATTGCTTCTTTCATCTGGTTCCCAAATGGGGATGCCTGTTAACAATCTGACACATATCAAAGCAAAATAAAATGTTTTTAGTCTATCTTTTATTGTTATAAGACCCAGCTAAGACATTCCAAGAACATATGCTTCATAAATAGCTGCCAACTTTTGCAAATCGAGAAACAGACTCTGACCGCATAAACTAATTTTAACTTGCACAGCGGCCCATAATATTCTAGAAAACAATTGACATTGACAATTCAACTTCGAGTAACCCCTTAAGGTAACTAACAAAAATTCAGCCTATCATCTGGTCTTTCCAGACTTTCACCACAACTGTAAGTCCCTGCCATTTACCTAGTTTCTTTTTTAAACTTTTAGGTTTTTTTGTAACATATTTACAATGTTTTCATTCAGGAATAACTGTGAAATTAAAATTGTGTATTTTCATCTTTGTCTCATACTGTAAAGATTATTATTATTATTATTATTATTATTATTATTATTATTATTATTATTATTATTATTATCATTATTATTATTATCATTATTATTATTTTTATTATTATTTTTATTATTATTATTATTATTATTATTATTATTATTATTATTATTATTATCATTATTATTATTATTATTATTATCATTATCATTATTATAATTATCCTTATAAGTATTAATTACGTTCCATCAATCCATGATATTTAGAATAAAAGTATGCAATGAGTTAAGACCTGGCGACTGTGGGTGACTATGAATGTTGCCAAAGTATCTAAGGCAACAGAGAAAACTGTGAATTTGAACTGGCATATGTGTTGTTGCTCGCCAGACAAATCCAGTGATACCAGATTGGCTAATTACTGTCATCAGAATACAGGTATTTTGGTGCCCCCTTCTCACTCAATTTTAGGGTAACTTCAACTACAAAATATTCCGTGATAAATAATTTAGACATCATATGAATATATCTTGTAGATAGAGGATCATACTTCTACCCGAATATAAAAAACCTCCGGAATATAGACTTAAGCTGAGTCGTCACCCTGTTAGAATGAATCTCAAATGATATGTGTTTGAAAACATATAAACGATATGTAAAAAATTTAAAAGGATTTATATATATATGATGTGTAAAAACAGTTCCTTCAAGGTCCCTATAGAGCTGGAGTTTATCCCAGTTTCTATAGCGTGGAGCAGAAAGGGTGGCAGGACCACATCATCCCAAGTCAGGAAGCCTAACCACGAGGCCATTGATGACATATGTGTATTGATATGAAAAGCCAATAATAATTTGGTTGAATGTCCAAATACCATACCGATTCAATGTCCCTTGGGTTCGCCTCTTCAAGCTTTTGGAAGGAGCAGTATCAGCATTGACCAAATTCAGAGACATGGCCATTCCTTTCATTTAGTAAAAAGTACAAAATAAACCAAATGTAAAACTGTAAAACATAGTTAGACTCAAAAAGGTAAAAAAACACCTACTAAATACGTTTTTTATGTACTAGTTGGCAACTACGTATTTTTTCCGGAATACATGAAACTTTGCATGCAAAAACTATCAACATCTAGAATTTTTGTTTTTTTTGAAGAGAAAGTATTTTGAATTATGTAACTACCTTAAATAGTACAATTACGTCGATGTTTTAAATTATGTATCAAAATGCTCGGTATTTCTCAGTCATCTGAACCGAAAGTACCCCACAGTGAGTGAGTTAAGCTATTAATGTGGCTTTACTTAAATAAGGTTAAGAAGGTGAAAGTACAGGCTTGAAATACAAGTTCTTCATCATCATCATTAGTGGCTTGCGTTATTTAGTATGTTGCTGACCATCCCTCTCCATATTGTTTTGTCTTCAGTGCTTCTTGTAAAATCTCATAAGTTCTTACACGAATTAATAACCCAAAAGAAGATAAGAAGTCAAAACGTCTCTTTTGTGCACTCTCATCAAGATATAGATCTAGGCTGTAAATAAAATTATGACAGCCAACACTATACTTTAAGAATCTGATTTCCTTTAAATGCTTAATAAATTTGCATGGAGAAGGAAATTGTAACCTTAAATAAATTTTAAAAAGAAAAAGAAATTAATTTATGAAGTAATTACTCACATACTCCTCTCATTTTTATGCTATTGTCATTTCTTATTTGTGTAAATGCTTCATAACAAAATTCACCTATCCCTTCAACTGGCGTGACACATATCTGGAATCATACCACAGTTTAGTCTTCAAGGCTTTATAAATCAGTGTAGCATTGAGTAATAGGTGATAATTGTGGCCCTGATACAGCAATTCCATCAGGCCTACATCAGAAAAGAATTATTTCTCAGATTGTAATTCACAATTTAAATGAAAATCAAAGTACAAACAATTGAATTGTTCTTGAATAGAAAATGATTTGTACATATGACCCCAGATTCTTTACGTCTCTATGATGACATTATTCACTTTGTCACTCAATTTTTATAAAACTTTGTCTCTTTGTCAGAGGCTTTCTTCTCCCTGGGTTTTCTATTCTATGCTTTTCTTTCCTATTCTTTTTCTTTTGTATTTTATAGGTTTTGTTTCATCTGGAATTTTATCAAAGTTGATTTTCTAGCAGTTCTGCTCTTCAAGTCGTACAATTTTCAGCAATTTCAAGGTGGAAAACAAAGTTGACTTACATTTGGTAACCCTTTGACCAACTCTGAAGATCTTTGATACATCTTGTGATAAAGAAAAAATCGTGAATTGACAGGTTACTGAGCTGGGCTTGAAGTAAGCTGTTGACAAAATTCAGTATATTCAATAAAGAATAGCAATGTCTGGAACAATAGGTGAATATTAGAAATGTTAGACACGGGGCTAATGTTTGATGATAGAAAATTCCTTAGAGTAAATAAAGTGAGTAAACCAAGAAATAATTTATGTAATAAGCAAGGCAGTCGTAATAAAAAAAACACCCAGCAACAATAACAGCAACAAATATCAATAATAATAAAAATAATAATAATAATAATAATAATAATAATAATAATATTAAAAATAATATTGGTAATAATAATAATAATAATAATAAAAATAAAAAATAATAATAATAATGATAATAATAATAATAATAATAATAATAATAATAATAATAATAATAATAATAATAATAATAATAATAATAATAGTAATAATAAGAATCTTTACAATACGAGACAAAGAATGAAAATACATAATTTTAATTTCACGAAGGCTCCAGAATGAAAACATTGTAAAATAAACCAACCATGGTACAAAAACCTAAAAGTTTGTCCATGTTTGGCGCCAAAGCCAGGGCCTTGAGAGATAAGAAACACAGTTCAGTTGACACATTCATTATAGATATATTGTTACATGTTTTACATTTACCAATTTACATGATCAGTTAGCATTTCCATAGAAATCTCAATTTTGATCTAGATCTAGATTCAAGAAATCTACTTTGGTAGTATCTTAGAACGAGTCACTAGCGGTAAGGAGTGTTAACCGTTAATGCCATCTGAATTGGCGAGTTTGGGACCAAAATGTTGACTTTCTATTCTTTGCATATTCGGGTAGAATGATCATTTGTCTACAAGCTTATGACAAAAAAATGTCCATATGATGTATTATTACAAAATATTTTGTAGGCGAGGCTAGGTAAAAACAGTAAAAAATTTGACGTAAATTAGCCTAACACTGACTGAGAACATTAGCACTGAAAACCCTCTAGCGACGACTAATCGCCAATGTGGCAACACAGTTCTTTACTTGGCTTTCGAGAACACTGCATGTCAATCGGCCTTATGCTTTGTGACCTAAGAGGTGGAGGCCAGTGTCATATTGTGTGGGTTGTACATGTAAACACAATAATCTAAACACTTAGGAAATATACATAAAGGACAACATCGTAATAGGACACTGGAGACACGTCTTTACAGGCACGTGTACTTTATTCAACCCCCCAACAACTCCACAGTACATGTAGAGCGTGGTACAGTCTCAGCAGTATGAAAACACACAACACTACAGCTATTGTTGTAGGACCCATTCCATTACGTCTCCCCCTTTTACTTTTAATAACTGACCCTTTATTTAAAAGTTTCAAAACATAATCAAGACGATTACACTTCAGTTTGATTAAGGACAAGACGTATTAGAATATTTGACTTCTTACAATGACCACATGGATTTAGACTAAAGCCTTTAAGCACAAATTAGAATGTCAAGTTGTCTTGTCTTCCTAATTGGACTGTTTATTTTCAAAAGTATCTTGAGACACGTTTAATGAATATACTTGCGAATGCTGTTGCGCATGCTGCTGCTATCCCAAATACTTGAAACACAATACAGTTCTTTCCTTAACTGATCACATTGATTACTGCTGCTTATCCAAGTGAATTTCACACTTTAATTTAACACAACAAAACTTAATGAGAAATTAACCATCACAGAATCGTGCTGGTTTAATGATGGCTCGACCACTACGTGTGTGAGCACGAGCTTCAGATCTGGTAACTGAAGATGGTGGGTCAGGCTCAAGAGGCCTGATAGGACTTCCTTTAAATAATTTCTAAGATTCATCTGAGGCATTGTTGTTTTCATCGCTGGTCGATGCTGTTCTCTCTGGTGATGAATTAGCCTGTGGTGGACGAGCCGTATCCAGTTGCAAATGGCGACGATTTCTTTGTAATTTTCCTCTTTCGGTGCCAACGACTTTAGCTTGGAGATTCCACGTTTTATCTCCGTCGGTTTTGACTCGTACATGACCACCTGGATGAAGATCTCGAAGATTTTGTGAACTATGACGTCGAATCGTAGTAGTATTTCTGATGCTCTTTAGCTCGTTGATCCCAGTTCCT
Source organism: Doris montereyensis (assembly GCA_037039925.1). Lineage (NCBI taxonomy): Eukaryota > Metazoa > Mollusca > Gastropoda > Nudibranchia > Dorididae > Doris > Doris montereyensis. The sequence goes on along the minus strand of JAXRKP010000681.1, from coordinate 33,120 downwards.
TATGTTGTGGGGTTTCTTTGCATAGATTGTTTGGCAAAGTAGGAATGGTTGTGTGTATTCTTCTACCCATAGCCATTTCTGCTGGACTAATGCCAAGACTCAGGATGGGTGTTGCTCTGTATGCTAAGAGCGCAAAGTGGACATCTTCTTGTTTTAGAATGTCTTTAGCTGTTCGTACAGCTCTCTCTACTTCACCATTTGACTGTGGACTACTGGTGATATGATGGAAATTCCAAGTTCTGGAGAAAGCTTTAAACTCAGTTGAAGTGAATTGTGGACCATTATCCGATACAACTGTTTCTGGAATCCCATGTGCGGCAAATGAGTTCTTTAGCTTGCAAATGATGTCTGCTGAAGTCACGTTTGTAAGGTGTGCAATATCAATGTATCTAGAGTAATAATGGTTTACTAGGTACATTTAATTTTTTGCTTCGTACAAATCGGTTGCCACCTTTTGAAATGGTCGTTCTGGAAGTGACTTAAAAAAACCTATCCTAAATATCTAAAAAACCAGACGTCGTCCTTTAGATATTGAATGGAAAAAACGATCTGCAGAGGTTTTGACTGATTTTAATATATAACTAAGAGAGGAGAAAGATTTTGAAAATTGGGTCAAAATCCAAGATGACTGCCGCTTTCCTTGGAACCAAGGACGCTACAACCTTTTCAATGATATAGGATGACTATATTTTACCAGCTACTCATATTTATACTACAATCAAAAATCATAACTCAAAAACAACAAAAAAATCACTTCAGGAGTTGTTAGTTTGTTTAATTGAAATTTTCCATGTCCACCATTGTGGTGATCTCAGGACCAATTAAGAGGAAACAGCAAGATAAAAGATAAGAGAAAGAGTAAAAAGAAAGAAGTAGAAAGACCTACCAGCAGCACCCGTCAACTGCCCACGCTTAATCCTGATGTACGGCAGAAATAAGATGGAATACTACTCCAGCCGGTTTCTAATCAAAGACGGTAATAGTATAGTTAGTTTCTAAAATGGCGTCGTGTTGTCCATATTGATTCAGTTATTCTCAAGAAGTTGCTATAAGTTGATTGTTGGCATAAATCTTCTCTCTCAATGCATTCCTTGGTTCTTTATTTTTTTGGTGATAATTTTCATGTTTATTATGAATAGTTATATTTCATCATCAAAATGTACTACAAAATGGCAGAAATAAATTTGCAAGTTACTAAAAAAAAGAGATCGAATTTCAGGAATCAGGTGTGTCATGAAATCATTACTGCTACTACAATTACAACTGAGGTTTACAAAATCATAGGCCCCAATTATGTCACTACAATGATACGATTGATAACGCTGTTTCATTAGTCAGGCTGATTTAAGTTGTTCTAGATCTCATCGTACCAATACATTACTATCAAAGATAATTTTGAAGTACATGCATAGCAATGCTTCAATTAGAACTGACCCTCCTTATCTAGTGCTGACTGGTAACATTTGGAGACATAACTCCAACCACCACCTTGGCCAATCAGATCCACCAGCCATCTGCCACACTCCATCCTGCCTTATCTAGTGCTGACTGGTACATTTGGAGACATAACTTCAACCACCACCTTGGCCAATCAGATCTAGCCATCTGCCACACTCCATCCTGCCTTATCTAGTGCTGACTGGTACATTTGGAGACATAACTTCAACCACCACCTTGGCCAATCAGATCTAGCCATCTGCCACACTCCATCCTGCCTTATCTAGTGCTGACTGGTACATTTGGAGACATAACTTCAACCACCACCTTTGCCAATCAGATCTAGCCATCTGCCACGCTCCATCCTGCCTTGCCTCTTCATCAATGCATAACTTTCTCCATATTCAAATCTATTTTGAGTAACCATTAGGAATAGTGTCTGATCTTATTTCTGCAGTACAAGCAAATAGTTCCCCCTTCCCTCTCCCTTGAAATAAAAAACACAACTAATAACAAAAGAAAAGACACAGCAGACACATGCAAAATAAGAACAACAGCAGTATAAAAGTGTGTACAGGCATATAACATTGGTATTACCAGTTTACTTTCATTTGCTTTGTTTTAATTTTTCCAGGCAAAGGAAACCTATAGGTGACAGAGAAAAAAACAGTAACATGCAATAATAATTAAATACAGTCAAGGTCTTTAATTGATTGGGACTTTGGCTAAATGCCAATTGCTGAGAAAAACAAAAGGACGCAAAAAGACTGCAATGAAAGATAGCTAGCTGATGGTCTCCAAATAAATTTCATATCAAATTCCTCTGATTCAATTTAAGAAATGTATCTACTTTGAACAACATGAAAACAAAGTTGGCCATAAAATTATAGTGTAAAAAGTAAGAAAACATTTCACTAAGACTTATAAGTAAATCAAATGTTCCTAGGCATGGTAAAGTAAAAAGGGTCAAGTTCCTTCAAAACCTTTTCAGTTCATAGAGCTGGAACTTATCCCAGTTTCTGCCCCAAAAAGATGAAAGTACATCGCCTCCTATACAAGATAATATTAGCCTACCCCAGTTGTCACTTCCAATATTTGTTACAGGCAGTACCTAATTGCCATATTATGTTACAGGCAGTACCTAATTGCACAGGAATGAAGAGGGGGCTTTCCCAAGAAATACAACATCAGATCTAGCATTGTTAAGGTTCATGCCTAGGACCTAACATTCCTAAATCCAGTAGCTTTACCACTAGACCTCTGACACCACCTAGACATGTATACAATGAGTAAAAATAATAAGAACCTTATTGTTTCTCTCTGCTTGTCCTTGTTCAGCATGTTAAGGATCCGTTTCTCATTTGTCCGTAGCTGAATTTCATCAAATTCTGCACATCGTGATACAATGTCCAACTACAGGTTGACAAAATCACAGAATGTCATTTCAAGTAAAAAACTATGGTATATGTGTTTATCTTTATTCTAAAAAATAAAATCACATACATGCAAAAGAAACCACTGTGAGGTGAAGTTAAAAGTAGAAGTAAAGGACAAATGGTAAACGACAAATGACAACTTCTCCAAAAAAGACAGAACAAAATTATATTGAGATGTTTTGGGACCATGTCCACCAAATGTGGTGATCTGAGGATGAATTAATTCAGAAGAAACAACAAGATAAGGAGTAAATGAAAAAGTGAAGGAAAGATGTATGACCTACCAGCCCACCATTAGAAGGAAGAACAGAAAACAAATGAAAGGAGAGTGAAGAGGAGAAGAAATTACAGAAAGAGGACAGTAATAAACAAAACAAATTTAAGGGGGCGTCCTACTGAATTTTCACTTTTTTCCCCTAATGCATTTTTGGCTAATTTTTTCCTGCCAATGTGTTGCTTGCATCTAAGTTACTATGTAAATGTAAAAATTTTGGGGAAAAATTATTCGGTTGCCATGGTAACGGCGGCCATGTTGAATTTTGATGCCGAAATTTAAAATCTTAAAATCTCAAGAAGTATATGGGCTAGCAATGAAATTCTTTTTCAGACATATTCTTTAAACCCTTAAATAAGGAGTAAGACATATTTAATTTATCTCAGCTGTTTTTAAATGTGCTTTAAAAAATCAGTATTTTATTAAAAAATAACTATTGATAAATTTTGTAATATTTTGATTTTAAAGGTGCACAAAAGATATGAAAATCAAAATAAACCAGTGAAAATCTCTAGTTCCCAGTAACAAATACTAGTCTAGCTGTGTACCAAATTTCAACACTCTGGCATGAATACTTTCTGAGATTTTAAGATTTTAAAAATGTTGTATGCTAGAAATCACATCTTTTGAGAAAAACGGGTTTGAAAATTCAACTTTCTTTCAGAATGATACAGCCATATTAAAATTGGCCATAGAATTAGTACCTTTTCAGGCTTTATATAAAAAAATCAACTGATGTACTCGATTCTAAAGATGTTGAAGTAGCATTCTAGAGTGGATTTGGAAAATGGGTATTATGAGCCAGACTCTACTAAACGCTGTTACAGCTCACCCGGATGCCCCCTTAATAGAATGGAAAAGGAAAACAAAACGGTGACAAGAAAAAGAAAAACCCATTGGTAGTAATGGATAAGAGAGAGAGAGAGAGAGAGAGAGAGAGAGAGAGAGAGAGAGAGAGAGAGAGAGAGAGAGAGAGAGAGAGAGAGAGAGAGAGAGAGAGAGAGAGAGAGAGAGAGAGACAGACAGACAGACAGACAGACAGACAGACAGAGAGACAGAGACAGAGACAGAGAGAGACAGACAGACAGACAGACAGAGACAGAGAGAGAGACAGAGAGAGAGACAGACAGAGAAGAGAGAGAGAGATGTGTTATAGAAAGGAAAAATGAACAGATGACTAGGAGTAGGAACAAAGAGTAGGAAGAAAGAAAAAGAAATGACTAGAAAAGAGATGAAAGAAAGTATGTAAAAATGTACAATAAAGTTATGAAAAGTATACAAATAATTAAAACAATAATAAAGACAAATGATTGGGCACAAGTTAATTTGATTGTCCATATGAAAAATGATTAAATGTACAATAATCTTTCTATAGAGAATGTAAACTTCAAAATTGGTTTGATTTTGCTTTATTCTTATAAATTAGTTAGAAATATCGTTACAGGGGGATTCATTTACAAAAGGATTTAGAAAACAACATAGTTGCAAATGGAGTTCCACAATATGAATACAGTGGTGTCGGTCTAAGAACAATGTCTCAGGAGACAGAAACAGTGGGTTTTTAGGCAGACCGGGGTCTAAGGCGAGCTCTGATATGCCTTGCATTTTTGTTTCATCAGTCATGTGCACAATCTTTGATCATCTGTTGTGACCAAGGCGCCAAGGCATGGTCACACTTGGCCAGGAAGGTGGCAAGGGCATGTGGTGAGCCTTCTTTGAGTCTGTCAGTCGCCATCTGGCGGTCTGTGTGACATGTTTATAACACTTACTAGTGTCAGGACCAATGAAATAGACTTCCCATCCACCTTTCCGTGGTTCACTTGCAACGTATCACAGGTCATTGGCAATTGCTAGCAATGAATTGAGCGTAAATTTTTGTTTTCATGACTCTCACCTTCCAATCAGACGAGGTTCTAATGCTGACCGGGCTGTAACTAGCAGGATTGTAAAGGGGTAGTTTTATGTACGGAAAATTCTGTTGCGCTGAAATAGCTAGTTCTTAGACAGACCGGGTTCTTAGATCACAGGTTCTTAGGCCAACACCACTATATTAGAATATAAATGTGGTGTCTTTAATAATTTTAATGTGATGCATGCATGCATGCATGCATGCATCCATCTCTCTCTCTCTCTCTCTCTACATATATATATATATATATCTATATATATCTATATCTATATATCTCCCTCTCTCTCTCTCTCTCTCTCTCTCTCTCTCTCTCACATTTTTTCATACCAACTTCTCGTTGTCTTTTATCAAAGGGTTTTAAATCAAAACATACAAACTTACCATATCTGCAATGGTGTACTGAGTAGGATCAATAGAATGAAACAATTTCATTGTATCAAAGGCAATGCAATAACGTGCCATCAAACGCCCAGTCTCTAAAAGAAGAAAATGATTTGGGATCTGGGTGTTAAATTTTGAAAATGAATTTATCTAACCATCATCATAATAAGAATTTGATAAATCCTTAGGCTTTGCCATATTATGACTATCTATAAATAACAGAAAAATATTTTACAATCCTCTCTCTCGGTAAATCAATAAGCACAGCCATATCAACTCAAGCACCAATGCAAACATACAAAGACTTTATGCACCTATTTATATTGTAGGATTATAGGCCTAGTATAAATAAAAAGACAGAAAAAATCAAAGGGACCAAAACTCATAAAAAAAGAGTGACAAGTGTCAATCATAAAATTAATACGCGATAGAGGAAACAAATATAACACCATACTATAATAGAAGTGAGGTCGATTGTGTAATCCCGATAAGTTTTTAAGCCAGACCGCCATAAAGTCTACAAACTATTAGAACCAGTACTAAATATTGTAAAGGCGGATGTGAGAATTGTACAAAATAGTAGAACAAATATCTTATCTACATAAATACTTTTGTCAATTAGACCCGAGAATGTGAACTCAAAAAAATGTTCCACCATTTCTCTCAACGTTGTGGAACGTTAAAACTAGGAAGGAATAAGTAGGAATTTGTCTGTTTGGGTTTCAATCAATCAACTGTAGATGTGTATCAATGAGTAGACTGTTAAAAGCATGTGATAACCTGTTGGAAGAATTTCATAACTTTCTTCCTGAACTGACACCAGATCCAAGGATGTTAAGAGGTTGAGATTTCTCAAGCAAAGATCTGCATGAAGAGTAAGCAAATGAAATTGAGCAAAGAATCATTCAATCTCATCCTCATTCTTAGAAAAAAATCCACTAAAAATTAAAAGTACAACTTTTTCAACACATTTTCTTACCTAGTTCTCTCTTAAAAAACCCAAATTGGTACGGTATTTAATACTGGTGATTGTCTTGTTGAGCAGTCTCATAGGGTTCCATGCTCATCTGTGATTTCCAGTTTCCATGGGGAAAATAAATGTGAACCTCTGTAGCCAAGAGCGGACAAGTGTAAGTAAGATTCAAGTAAAGTTTCCCAAGGCCTCTGAAGTCACTTTAAAGTCATCTTTCATGAGCGCTTGCCAGCAAGCAGTCGTCTTGTTGTAGTGGTAAAAGTAGTGGGGCAATGATATAGAACTCTGTTGATCCTGGGTTCAAATCCTGGGACAAAAGTTTTGTCCTTAATTTTATGTATATATATCTATATATATCTATATATATATATATATATATATATATATATATATATATATATATATGTTACATTTATATTTGTATTCTTTTGGTTTGTTATAACCCTGCAGGGCTCAGGTTTTATTCTCCATATTGATATGCCAAAATGAGTACACAAAGTTTCTAGGGTTAAAATTACATTATCCAATCGGAGGGCACAGAAAAGATTTAAAAAAATTAAAATTAAAATTTTTTTTTAAATTGGTGGCAAGTAAAAAAAGAAGAACTTACCTTGTAACCTTTTCTCAACTTGCTCTTTAGTGAGACCCTCTGGCAAACCATACTGCTTTGCATTTTTTATCACCCGAACATACAGAAAAGTGTGTCTCATCCACTCCACTGCTAAGGCGATGTCATTGATAGTTTGAAGGACAATTTCAGCATTCAAATGCTCTATCAAATTTTTGTGAAGACTATGGGAAGAAACAGAACCTAAAGCACTTCTACATTTATTATATAAAACATAACAGTTTAATAAAACCTTAATTCAAATTCATATAAGACTTTGTGATCATTAAATCCGACCATAAAATAGAAAACGACAATAGAGTTAAGTTAACAATTGCATGCAGCTTGAATGACTTGTCTCTTTCTTTTCCTCTTTTAAAAAATCCCTGTCTGCTTCTCTAACTAGTTTGACGTGATCTAAAAAGATAGACTACAATGACAACAAACACAAAAATTCTATAACCTGGGTTACTATATCTGGATCAAAGTCAATGAAAGAGCAAAACAGTAGCAAATCTTGATCTGTCTTTCGTGTCATATTCTTTGATATGAAAATAATGGATCTACTGGCAACATCAACAGATGCCATGAGTAAAATCTGGAAGGAAAACTTGATCAATCATTTGTGCATATATATTATGTATATTAGTACTTGGACAAGCACAATCTGAAAGGGATTAACATTGGAACCTGCAGGGCCACAGAGAGAAGGGAAGACTAAGAAGCAAAAAACATGTGGTGGAGAGAACTGGTGAGAGAACTGAATGATGATATGAGGTAGATTTGCAGACAGCACATGGCAAAAATCACTGGAGAGCTCTTGTTGATGGCCTACTATGCCCCACGAGGGGTATCAGGGCATGAAGGAAGATTTCTTACATAAACTTATCACGGACATTTGACCTCTTACAGGCAGGACTGTAATTAATAAGGCAGATTCTCTTGAGGAGAAATATTTAGCTCCTATTGTTATGAGATAGATATGCTTGATAAATCTAATCATATTTGAGGTTGGTAGTCAACAGATAAGAATGGATGGGCACGGTAAAAAAAATACAGGGGTAATTAGGGATAAGCCAGGCAAAGCGCCATAAAACTGACCTGCTCTCAACAAGCTGTGTTCCACTGACAAGAGTTTGATAATGATTCTGTAACAAAAATATATACAACAAACAATATCACAAACTGATTTTATTTCAGTGGAATTTACTCTGTCTGTATCCTGGGGTGAATTAAGAGTAAACAGCAAAATGAAAATCGTGTGAAAGAGTGATAGAAAAGAAGTAGAAACTACCAGCAGCCCTTGCTAATCGCCCACTATTGATAATAATTTGCTAAATAAAAAGCTATACCAAATTAAATACAGCCCTGAAATGATAACTAACAAGATCAGATGCAAAATAATATCTTACTATCAAACTTAAGCAAAAGACATGATTAATTACCTTCAATTGAAAATCCAGATATTTAACTTTATAAAACTCCAACATCTAACATAAAGAAGATCCCATAAGAAGAGCTTACCTGACCACCCCTAAAGTAACAAAAGGCAACAGATGACAGGAAAAGAGAAGCAATAAGCAGGAAACAGTTCAATATATATTTCTTAGTAGACATGAAGGTTATGTTTAGGCTGCCTAAAGGACATTTACACCCATTTACACTGTCAATTATTTACAATAAGTGTTAAAGAAAAGAAAGGTCAAAATATTTCCTTTGTAACTAAGAAATTTCCTTCAAGGCTGTTACAGTCCATAGAGTTAGAGCTCGATCCGATTTCTACAGCATGATGTAGGAAAGGTGTTAATACATCACATCTTAACAGTCTTTTACACATTTTCTCAGTAAGGATATAGTAGTACAGATTTTCTTCGACCAAAAATAAAGAAAATTATCAGCAAACTAAAAAGTATGCAATTGAGCAGGTCTTTTTTATTTACTTTGGGTTATGAAAATGCCAATCATTTTGTGGTGTCTTCAACTACATAAAGTGAGAAAATGAATTCAGCCTCACCTTGAGTTTAGCTTTGGTCATTATCACAGCTGAGGCGGATGTGTCAAACTGATAAACATCGATACATGAATCATGAATTCAGTATACAATATAATCTGAAGTAATCAAAACCACCATAAAACCAATGCATTTTTTAACAAACTATTTCAGTTCCGTTCACAAGACAGCAAATGTAAATCATTGTTTTATCTAACGAAAGAAAACAAATTGAAGCAAACAGCTTCCTCCCCTCTCTAGTCCTCTAGTCTTCAGCAATTAAAATAAATTGCATACATTGGTCAACAAATTATTATTATCCTTTCAAAAAATTCTTTACTGTGTAACACAGCTACTTCAAGAAAAAAAGTCTTTAAATGAATTCAAAATTGTAACGTAAAAGGTAAAGTTCCATAAAGACAGTTACGGCCAAGTCTAGATTTATAAAGCACAAAATTGAACAGGTGATAATACATCACTTCTTGGGCAGGATGCTAGTCTATCACAGGTATTACTTCCCAGTTAATGTTGGTACCCACTTGCACAAGGGTTGAGTGAAGAAATGCAATAAGTATCTTTAGAAGGAAACACAAACCTAGCATTGCCAGATTTCAAAGTCACAACTTTACCATCTAAAGTCTGGCAGCCTACCAACTACGTCTCCGAAAAATGAATTCAGAATCAAGGCACATAAAATGTCATCAATGCCTCAAACACTACTAAATCATTTGCAAGCATGCACATGCTGTTTTATTTAAATACCTGTGGTCTTCCTGCCCTTCCAATCATCTGTAAGATTTGCATGTCAGAGTATTCCATGACAGATCCCATGTTGTAGAAGTGTGTTGATTTAATGATGACAAGATGGGCTGGCAGATTGACTCCCATGGCTAAAGTGCTGGTTGACACTTAAGTAAAAAACCCCAAAAACATAGGTGTATAGTAGGGCCTTTATATCATATTATTTTAAGGAGTAATTTATATTTCCATCCGTTTAGATGCATAAAAATAGCTGTCACTAATTTGAAAACTGGGTTTTCAACAACATAGAATCTAATGACCTTTGTTAAATGTAACTTTGCTCAGACATTCCATGTATGTACCAGCCATCATCTAAATGTAATCAACACCAAACACCTTACCGAGAACTGGCAATTGAGACAGCCGAAATAAATCCTCTATATTACACCTGTCTTCCACTAACAGACCGGCATGATGAACACCAACACCTGACATTAAAAATTCTGTAAAAAGAAAAACAAATATCATACTTGAGATGTGTACACAAAAAAAATGATTTAGAAAGTTTCTTTTGTCATCTTACACCACATACTTTCCCTCATTAAAAATTGTATCCAATTTTTATTCCAGCTTGTACAACTCCATACTTTCTTTGGTCATTCATATTACACAGGTCAGTCTCTCAAAAATAATTTAATTTGAAATTTAGCTTACAATACAAAAGTAGGTGACCACAAACTGTGGAAAACGGGCTAGCAAGTGCAAGAGGGCTGATTTTGTGTCATGTTTGACCCAACCGTGTACAGTTTATACTCATTCCATTTAGATTAATTTTATGAAAATTGTTATAAGATTACTTAACAGTGGAAAGAGGCCATCATGAAGATTCCAAGGATATTTTAGATCCTTGTTCTGACTGTCACCTTCTTTTACGCTTTCGTCATATCTGTATGCAAGTTTCAAAGTAAACATAGCAACAATACGCTGTCTAACGAGCAATGCAGCCAGAAAGTCCCTACAGAAAAGCAATTAAATCTGGCTGTTGACTTTGACAAACATTTACCTCTCATTTTCGGTTCATGTATGGTCATTGCTGTCTTTTGCAACAAACTGTAATCTATCCGCCTATTACAAAATACATGATTCATGTCCTTGGCTAAGATTTCAGCTGTCTGGATGACACTTTTGCGGGATGAACAAAACTGAGGACAGATAAATGACATAAATAATGATATAATTCAACTTATCGGGACAATATTTACATGCAATGATATTGATAATGAAGTTGAAGAAGTACTAGACGTTACATGAATATTTATGTATACAATGAACCTGTACATAATATCAACCTTCAGGTTACGGCATTTGTTTTATTTCGGTATCAGTCGGCATTGCACAGGATAATGGTGAATGTCAAAACTGAATTACTTATAAATGAAATTCGTACAAAACATTTGATCTCACTGACCACAAGAGTAGGTTTCCCATGTGAATATGTTTCTATAACTCCTCGCAATTTGTAAGACAGGTTCATGTCAAATCGAAAATCAGACGTCCCTCCTTGAACGGATAACCGATGACAAATCTCTCTAATCTGACAGGCCGATGCTTTTCATCAATGCTAGAGCCAAGTTAGGCAGGTGTATAAATAATAAGAATGATCATATAATACATTTGATGTAGCAGCAAGAATTTCATTATCTTATTAAACAAGAGTGATGGGAAGGGAAAATATGATTATATTCTTTTTTCTTCATTTAAAATTTCTACTATGTTGTACCAGGGTTATAGTTAGTGACCTTGTGGTTATGTTGCTGGTCTCAGGGACATCAAGTCCTGGGTTTAAATCCAAGCAAATCTGATGTTTTGATCCTTGAGAAAGACATTTCCCATGCCTTCTTCCCACTCAACCCAGAAACAAATGAGTACCAGCTACAGTTTAATAGTTAAAATCTGATACAGATTAGCATCATGTCCAAGAGGTGATTGCTACCATCACCTGTTCCCCTTCACACTATAGAAACCCGGACAAGCTCCAGTTTTATGGGCCACAAGAGCCTTGAAGGCACTTTCCTTACTTAATATGTTCCTCATATCAATTTGACCTCAGGATGCATTAGGAGGAAATAGCAAGTTGAAAGACAAGTGTAACAGAAAGAAAAGAAGGAAACAGATCCCTACCAGTCATCCCCATCAATCATCTGGGAACAACCTGCTATGGAGAAAAAGAATGCACTATAAATATCAAAACACAGGAGAAAGAAACAAACAATAAAAGGTTACTAATACATTTATATAAAGACGGGATAAGACAAAAAAAAGGGGAAAACAACCAATTGAAAATAAACATGTAAAGTTCTTTCAAGACTACTACAGCCCATAGAGCCAGAGCTTATCCCAGTTTCTGCAGCGTGAAGAGGAAACAGGTGATAATACATGATATACCAGATAGGACGCAAGTTTATAGCGGATTTTACTCCAAAACTGATGCTGGTACCCATTTGAATCTGGGTCGAGTGTGATAATGTATACCAAGCGTCTTTTCCAAAGAAAGATTAGGTCTAACCTGGTTTTGCCCTGACTCAAACCAAGATGACCTCATGATCCTGTCAATATAATTATAATGTGCTATCCCCCCCCCTCCCACAAGTTACCAGCCACTCAAGAAGTGGATTGGAGAAAGAACCCTCAACACATGGATGTAATATTTAAAATAAATAAAGAAATGAGACAAAAAAAGAAACCTTGCTGTTACAGGCAGAGACGATATCTTATGTAACTGTATCAAATAATAGATTATTGAAAACTGTACTAATCTGTTGAAGAAAATTGTACTCAACTGTGCATGAGTATAGTTTGTTTTGTTTTGTTTTTTGCAATAAAAATAAATTTGTTTTCATAATTTGAAAGGCGAATGTTGTTGAATAGGAAGGAGAACCAACAAAAAATAAAAAAACAAACAAAAAATCTGCATCAAAACTTTAATTTCTCTGAACAAGTATTTGCAACTGCATAGCTCAAATATTTTTCATTGTAGAAAAGATGATTCAGTTAAAATTGGATTAATTTGGCAAGACATTATATTATGTAAGAATCTTAAATTGAATATGTACATATTATGTACGCTTATTCAAAAGCATTGTACTCTTTATTTACTTGAAAGCCACCGCAGGCTTGACAGGGGTTTCCAGCCATTCTGCAATCTGAGAAAAATGCAAGTATTTTTTTTTATCGAAAGTATCTATAATTATAAGACAAAGCAGATCTTTTTTCCTACAAAGCCATAATGACAATATGGCATTTAGATGATGAGGTCGTACAACAATTTAAAGATGGCTCAAACATAATTCCTTGTGACAATTGCATTTCAAG
>JAXRKP010000681.1:5000-17500 GCA_037039925.1 Doris montereyensis | reverse complement strand
ACTAGGTTATACATCTACCTAATTTCGAGAAAACTGATACCAAATATTTCACTCTCTAGATTTTAGGTGAGGTGGGGGGGGGGGGAAAGATAGCCTGCAATTTATTCCTGTGATTGACTCTTGACAATTGCTAGGTTTGATATAGTGTTTCTTTGGAAAACAGTTAGCATCTATTTTCCCTTGACCCAGATGTAAATGGGTACCAAGATTTGCTGGGGGAGTAAAACATGCGGTAAACCAGCATCTTGTCCAGGATATGTGCTATCACCTGTTTCACTTCACGCTACAGAAACAAGGATAAACTCTAGCTCCGTAGGTCATAATTGCCAGGGGGAACCTTTCTTTAAATGTATGTTTTACAGTTAACTTGTCAAATAATTTTTTTTAAGCTAGAACCTTATTAATCTGGGATCACAATATATATCTGAGAAACAACAAAACCTCATCAACACAGAATAAAGATATATCCTGAAAAAAGGTTTTCTTGTCCTTCCAGCGTCTTGACATGCTGTCCCATTTCTCCTGTCAAAGAAGTCAAAACGTAAATCTTCTGTGAATATAATTGTATGGTGAATTGGAAACTATTTTTTCTTCTTCTAAAACTAAATCTTTTTGTTTTGTTAGTATCACAAAATTTTAAGGCAAGTGAGCCAGTCAAATCATTCTTCAATATTTAAATTGCAGTGACATAGCAAATGAAAATGAAAATAGTCTGGAGAGGGCCAGACAAGCTCATACTGGTACATATACATCCTAGGCAGGGTACTGGTCTGTCACAAGTCTTACTCCTCAGCTGATACTGGTACATATACATCCTAGGCAGGGCACTGGTCTGTCACAAGTCTTACTCCTCAGCTCATACTGGTACATATACATCATAGGCAGGGTACTAGTCTGTCACAAGTCTTACTCCTCAGCTGATACTGGTACATATACATCCTAGGCAGGGTACTAGTCTGTCACAAGTCTTACTCCTCAGCTCATACTGGTACATATACATCCTAGGCAGGGTACTAGTCTGTCACAAGTCTTACTCCTCAGCTCATACTGGTACATATACATCCTAGGCAGGGCACTGGTCTGTCACAAGTCTTACTCCTCAGCTCATACTGGTACATATACATCCTAGGCAGGGCACTGGTCTGTCACAAGTCTTACTCCTCAGCTCATACTGGTACATATACATCCTAGGCAGGGTACTAGTCTGTCACAAGTCTTACTCCTCAGCTGATGCTGGTACATATACCAAGCTGCACTTAAGTCAAGTTGGGAAATGAGTGGAAGGAATCTTTCGCAAGGACCACAGTGCCAAACCTGGCATTGCTATGTTTCAAACCTAAGACCTTATGATCTTAAATCTGATAGCCTAGCCACTAGGCCTTTAATGCCATTATTAAATTGAATAATTCCCAACCTTATCTTATTTCAAAGCATCTCCTCAGTGAAGCTGTCTAAACCATCTCCTCAGTGAAGCTGTCTAAACCATCTCCTCAGTGAAGCTGTCTAAACATGTAAGTCCCCCAGACATTATTTTTTCAGAGGCAAAAAAAGTAATAAATCATCGAACAGGGTTGCAAACAGTGCGTAATGCTTTTTGGATTACAATCTATTTTGAGTATTTACGTTCTTTAACTTTTTGGATTACAATCTATTTTGAATATTTACGTTCTCTAACTTTTGGATTACAATCTATTTTGAGTATTTACGTTCTCTAACTTTTTGGATTACAATCTTTTTGAGTATTTACGTCCTCTAACTTTTTGGATTACAATCTATTTTGAGTATTTACGTTCTCTAACTTTTGGATTACAATCTATTTTGGAGTATTTACGTTCTCTAACTTTTTGGATTACAATCTTTTTTGAGTATTTACGTTCTCTAACTTTTTTTGGATTACAATCTATTTTGAGTATTTACGTTCTCTAACTTTTTGGATTACAATCTATTTTGAGTATTTACGTTCTCTAATGAATACATAAAGTACCAACTTCTCTTTAACAATTATTAAGATGACATAAATTACAGGGGTTGTGCAAATAAGGTTAACGTTTTGGAGGGTAGTCAAGTCATCCAACTCTGAATCTCCAGTCAGTTCCAAGCATCTTAGTCCATGCTGTTGAAATTTGGTACACCAATCTTGGAAACGTTCAGTGCACAATGCCTTCATGGGAGCCACTGACAAAGAATATGAAGATAAAAAAGACAAGCCGCTAAGATATTTTTGTGAGTAACAACTTAAAGAAGAATGGTAATAAATAATTATGTAAAGACCTGAAAAACTATCTGAGAGATTCCTCAAGTCAAAGTAAATTAAAATAATATTTCTTTAAATTCAGTGGAGTTCTAGGAAATCCACATTGCTGGATTTCCCTTGAACTTAAACATAATATTTTTGAAATTTACAATACTTTAAATACAGTACTTGGGAAAATAATACAAATAATGTAAGTTACATTGCTTTGGTTTATACTGATTAATAATATATATTTAATTGTTTATTAGTCTTAAATATGTAATAAGTAGAATCGTATTATTCATTACCACTCCTAATAATCAAATTTATTCCTTTTCAAATATAGTGTACTTGGTTAAAAAGCTGAGAATGTTTAATCACACTATTTTAGGCAACAACTTTGAGAAGCTGTGAAAGTAGTACTAGTAATGCAATCAAAATTTACATAAAAAGAAGTGAAAAAATGAAAACAAAAATAAATACCAACTGTAAACTATCTTTGCTTTCTCCACGTTCTCTATCTTCATGAGCAGTCTGATGAATGCCATTTCAAAAACTGCCCGTTTTACCAGATCCTGTTGGTGCAGACACCACCACTGATTTATCTGTATATAAAACCTGCATATAATTTTGTGTACATGATTTATAAACGTCTTAAGACATCTTTCACTACCACTGATTTATCTGTATATAAAACCTGCATATAATTTGGTCTACATGATTTATAAACGTCTTAAGACATCTTTCTAAATTATTTCTTTATAAATATCTATAAAAAAGAAAAGATAAACAGATGATGAACACCATCTGAATCAACTTATTAAAAAAAAAACAATCCCTGCTACTGCTACAGCCAGACTTCTGAATGTCTGGACTCTTTGTAAACAGACATCTTATTGTAAATGTGCATCCATTTTAAAAATATATTCTTGTAACAAACCTCATAGAGAGTTGCCTTTAAAACAGTCATTTGGTTGAACAGTTTTTGTCATTCAAATGAACAGAGTGATTTTTTTGTTTTCATTTTACACATATCCACAACTGAGCTGATCTCAGAGGTTTTGGTAGGATCTTTAATGTTGCCCCGACTTCCCTGTAAACAGCCAAGGGATCTTTAATGTGCATAGAGTGTTGTAATCTGCACATGGGATCTCAATTTTACCGTCCATCTCCGATGAGACTATTCTAGGTGTTGATCCACCTACCTGGACCAGAGGGGGGGGGGGTAGGTTTTACTCAAAAACAACTTGATGCGTACAATTTTTCAACCGTCAGGGCTTGAAATCCCGACCTTTTGGTTGAGAGGCCGACACCTTGCCTCTGGACCACCGAGTCCCTTGAAATGAACTGAGTAACAGATTTCCATGATTTCAATCATAACAGGATGGAGGCATCCACTCATTCATACATTTTTTTGCCTTTTGTTTATGCACTTCTTTTTTACAAAATAGGCGCCAACCTTTTTGCCTTCGTCTGTGAGACTTTTTAATATTATTCAAACAAATTTTACTAGCTGCCATTGATCAAGACAGGACTGCAAATTTCAAAACCATATGAAAGATAAATACACAAATCTTAGGTGAGTGAAACTTATCTTTTGAAGAACCTGAATTTGTCATTAATGAAAAAAATGATAAAGGGGGATAAATTTTCAGTGAAGAAATTTATTTCATTTGTTTTTAATATATGACCATTCTTGGAGCATTTCATTTGATGAAAGAAGGCAAAAAGGAAAATTACAAAATTAAAACATTTTGACCTCCATTACCTCAGGTTCAGGCGACTTGGTAGTCCAGAGGCAGGGTGTCGGTCTTTCAACCAAAAGGTAGTGGGTTCGAGCCCTGCCAACGGTTGAAAAATTTCTCGAGTTTTTTCTAGCAAAATCTACCCCCTGGTCCTCGTAGGTGGATCAACACCTAGTCCCATCAGAGACGGACGATAAAAGGAGGTCCCGTGTGCAGATCACAACACTCTGCTTACAAGGCAGTCCGGGCAAAATTTAAAACCCTACAAAAAACCCAGAGATCACCATAGTTGTGGATGTGGGTAAAATCTAATCTCAAATCAACAACCTCATGTTCAAACAAAGTACTATAAAAAAACATTGTGTAAGTGTAACCTGCCTTATATCACCAATCTTTTACAGTTGCTGCCACTTAACGTCACGGTGGATAGTGGAAAGCTTCGGTTAGAAAACGCTAAATGGCCGTAACAAATTATTTCTTTATAAAAGTCACTGAATAGTGTTACGGGGTTTCGATTAACGTCACAGGGCAAGGTATGATGAGAATAATAATGTCCAATTCGAGCCCTAAATCTGACGTCAGGAACAAAATCTTTCACGCTACGAACAAATACTGGTACATACTACGCATTTCGATAACTTATGACATAGTGCTATCTGGAATTCACAAGAAAGGAGCAGATTACTTAAGCTAGACAACTCTCTGCAAGAAGAGACAACCAATTCCCAAATCTCTGTAAGACAGGAAGCGAAGCAGACCGTTCCGTCAGACTCTTACGCAACCTATGGCTAAGGAAAGCAGGGCTGGTCAGGTGTGAACTTTTTTTGTTATGAATCTTAGGTGTGCTTAACATAGTCTGCTCTGAAAAGGGGGAAGATGGGAGGAATGGTTAACTATTATATTTACAACGTATGATAGGACAGGTTTATAGAAACTATCCATAATCCTACCCATTCCCGCTCACCCTCCTTTTTCCAACGTTGCTCTCTCTTTCCTTCTTACCAGTTACTTTCCTTCTTCTCCCCTTCCTAAGAAAAAAGGAAAGAATAACAAACACAAACTGGAAAAAAAAACAAAAAAAAACACAATAACAATAACAATAAAAAATACCCTAGACTTAAAGTCAGTCGATTTCAAGACTCGGGAAGTAATTATTTAAAAATAAAAACACACTTACTTATAAATGCCCTTGAGAAACAGATACCATCACACTACCGACAGCATTGTAGAAAGATAAGGGAAAGGACCTCTTGACGCTAAGCAGCAGTGGCTGTACTAGATTTAAATAAGTTTGGAGTTTGGAGGCGTTGTGTCGCAATCTTAGTGTTGTGAGTTTATAATCATGTCACTGGTTTGAAACTCTGATGTTGCACTTTTAGGAAAAGGTACTTCACTAGGCACTCTGCTTTTATTCCTTGACTCAGACTGAGATGTAAATCAGTACTAGTTATAGTTATAGTTATAGGCAGAGAAGGGGATGTCACCAGAGTGTTAATATGAAGTGCTTAAGACTAAGACTAAGAGGGGCTGTATGTATGCTCCCAGGGAGCTGAGAAGAACTTTGAATCAAATGGTATGACGGGGTATAAATGATGTAATGGCAGTGAGCCTGCACTTATGAAAGGAAACAGACCATAAATCCCTCTTTAATCTAATTTTTTGTTCTTTGTAAAAGGCTGTACCAAATGACAACATCAACTGAGATTTAATTTGGTTACTTAAATGCTGACTTGATAATTAGCAAGTTTTTGGGGGCTTAATGTTGGGCCCATGGCAGCTGAATTTTTTGTCTGTTTTTAAATTATAGTATTCTTTTAAATTCGCAATCCAACTAAATATAACGATGGTGAAAGTCACAAATGGTGTAAGTCTAAAATTAGCAAAACCATTTTCCCCACTTTTAACATTAGGAAACCCCTATGCTTCGTCTAGTTAGGATTCCATGGCAGATGAACCAATAGAAACTCATATAACACAGTAGTAACCGCCTGAATGCCCACCACCATAATGCCCGCCACGCCTAAATGCCCGCAATCTCAGTGAAACCGATTTTTTTCTATATAGATTGCCCCTCTCAATACCCGTTTCAAAACCAAGATTTTGCCTAAATACATGGTCTCAGCGGCAATTCCAGGTTTCATTTTCTCCAAAATATCATAAAACACGTCTGTAATTGATTAAAATTTCTTCTTTTTTTTATCGTACACGTAATCCCTCGCTAATAGGGCTTATGCCCGTCAACAATGTGCCATGCATTGTAACCACCCTTCATTACCTATCCATTTTAATGTTATAAAAGATGACCAGTGTTCTTTTTCATAACTCCACCACTGTACAGCACAGTCTTTGTTCCATTAGATCACTGGTTTGTCACTAGGCAATTAGAATTGAAGTCTTTCGGACTCTGCCCTTGGCTTTCTCTTGATGTCGCAAGTTGCGGGCATTCACCTGGCGTTTTTAATAGACCGGGATGCATCGCGATCGAGGGACAAGGTGTGAATGTGAACAGTTTTATTGCTGCCCTGTCTCACATTGGCTGTATCCATTGTGACTTCGGATCTTCGTGGCGAGCGATGGTCAACCACGCCTGCACCCTCACCACCTCAGTGCTAAATGGTTTCTAGGTGTCCCTATTTCTTGCGTTTAAAAGTCTTTGTAAATGTTGAATTCTGCACCATGCTCGATGAACTCCCATGGTGATCACACCTCCCCCCCCATCCAAAAGAAAAAATCGTTGCCCCTGACCTACTTTCGCCTAAATGCCCGTTTTCTCTGCTTCCCAAGCACCGGGCATTTAGGTGGTCACCACTGTAATCAACCACATTAGGACTCCATGTATCCCTTTTGGATCTAGTTTTTGACACTTGTAAACCGTGCATGTTTGTGAAAATAATTAAAAAGCATAGCATCATTTTCTTTGATTTTCTCAAAACATCCAAAATTGGTCTTACACTGTTTGCGACTTTCACTGTTGATATAGTAAATTTGTAACTTTTTTGTTTTGAGTAGTAAACAACTGAAAATAATTTAAGTTGGATAAAATTCTACACAGATACAAACAAAGTAATAATTAATACTATACTCTGTCTTTTTCTGCTAACATTTATATAAATCAATTATTTTATTTGTGCTTTATTTGGAAAACAAATCCGTAAAAAAAATTGGACAATTGCACAATTAATTAATGACAGAATGAGAATGAAATTAGCTACTAAATTGACAGGAATATCGAGGCTGAGTATGTACATGAGATACATAACTTACCGCATCAAACACAGTGGACTGCATTATGTTGAAATAAGGAAAATGAAAAATATGCCTATACATTGCTGGTGGCTTCAGTTAAGAAATAATCCGGAATAGGTACATAACCTATAGTGTAAATGTCCTGAGAAAATTCAAAGAACCTTCAGGCATAAGAAAATAATTAACAGAATTAAAAACAAACAAAGTAATCACATTTGCAGAATGTTTAGATGAGCATTTCTTTGAGGAGATTATGAGTTTTATTTATATATATATATATATATATAATAATTTGATATATATATATATATTATATATATATATATATATATATATATATTTATATATATATATATATATCAATCATTGAAATCATAGAACTTGAAAGAATTTTCATAATCGTTGGCATGGTAATATTAATGGAAAATAAAATTCATTGAAGAAAAATAAAGGATATGAATCTCTTCTACTGAACGTAATGTGAAACTGTTGGAGATAGTACCACCTGTAAAAATAAAAACACATAAAAGCCATAAAAGAATAAGATGTATGGAATAACATAACTATAAACCATACACTAATGTCATGGCTTTCAAAGAATTCTACTTATTGACTCACGCAGTCACACAGAAAGTTTTCACTCTTTCTGTCTCACACTAATAAATTGATGCGCTGAGGTGTCAATAATGTTTTTCATATTAATCTCCTAGTCTTAAAACAAGAGCCATAGGCTCTCTAAAAACAAATTGTTTGTCATCTTTATTGATAATGTAGAGAAAAAAAAATCTTCATTCTTTGAAATTTCTTTCATTTAAAAGAAATATTTTTAATTAATTCCAACAATTTCATTCTCCGTTTT
Organism: Doris montereyensis; assembly: GCA_037039925.1. NCBI lineage: Eukaryota > Metazoa > Mollusca > Gastropoda > Nudibranchia > Dorididae > Doris > Doris montereyensis. Next base: position 9,417 of record JAXRKP010000681.1, on the reverse strand, counting down.
TGTTGTTGTAAATATTTTGCTTAGACTCGTTTACTTGAAGCAAAATTTAAAAAATCAATATCTCCAAGAATGTTGTTCTCAGTGTCTCAATAATTATGTACATTTTTCCAGAGCCTGGCAAATACATATGTATATATACCTGAGACCTTTAAAACTGAGGGAGTAGAGATTTCAGGCTTCCTTTGACTTCTCACACTTCGAAATGAAGATGCTGGGACACTAATCAAAAGAAAGAGTAATAAAAAAAAAGCTGTATGAATAAGGACATTGGGAAGAACATCCCTATCTTGTTTTCCTAATCAATATAATGTCTGAGAAAGTAAAATGTATCTCGTATTCAGATGTTTTATTCATCAAACGTTCAATCTTCAGTTGCAGTGCATGTATGTACATTTATATTTAAACATGAGGATTTGTTTTTTATGTTACCTCCAGAAAATGACATTGTTAAATAGGAAAACAAATCTTCAAACTCAATGCCAAAAAAATTATTGTTTTAGACGTTTTTACACACTGATTTACTTTGTATCAGGAAAATGAAAATGAGTCTTTGGTGGTGGTGACTTTTCAATAATCTCCAAATGTGGCGATTCTTCAAGTATTCCACAAGTCTTATCTTTGAAAAGAAAAGATAACATGCAATAATAATTTTCCTCAGGATTATTAAAAATCATCATTTGAGGCCTGGAATCTACCTTGGCCTACTTTGAAACTTTAAAAGAGAAACAACAGCAAGTGTGTAGTATGTTTGTAAAATTATAGACTTATGTTACAGTAGGTCAAATTCTTACAGTAGGTCAACTTCAAGCATGATGTTTTTAGTAGGCCTGTTTACTACTCGAGCCATTACTCAATACCAACGAATACCAGAGAAAGGCCTTTTTACCACAAATCAGACAAATCTCGTTTATTGCACTACTGGATGGGGCAGTTCCTTCCCTTCACATTGATACCATAAAAAAAGCTCGGTTCGATTCTTTCATTTTATATGATTTGTTTAGAAACCGATACCACCTAACCTTCAACACATTAGTTGTACCATAAAAATCCGGAAGTTTTGTCTAAAGTATAACAAGTTGATTGATACTAACATTAATCATCACAAAGTTTTGCCCAAAGTACTCCGTTTTGCCCAAAGTACTCCGTTTTGCACTCTGTATTTCAGTTTTTGCTTTTTCTCTATGCCTAATCGTCTGTGAGAAAATGATGTTATAAATATGCATATGTGCAAGTTTGTTCAACAATACATTTTAATCTTTAAAAAATCATCAAAGCGGTAAATTCAACTTATCTAAGAGGGGGTGGTGCATCTCCGGAAGGTATTTTTTTTGCTTTTGAGTTACAGTATTTGATTTTAGTATATAAATATGAGTAACTGTCAAAATATAGTCATTCTATATCATTGAAAACTTTGTAGCGCCCTTGCTTGCCAAGGAAATGGCCCGTATCTTGGATTGTGACCTAATTTCAAAATCTTTCCTTTTAGTTATGAATAAAATCTATCAAAACCTGCGTAGATCGTTTTTCTTTTCCATTCAATATCTAAAGAATAACGTTGGGTTATTTTAGATATTTTGGTATTTTTTTTAATGAATCTTTGAACATAGCATATCGTTTATACGCAAAATGGCATTTTTATGACAACTGTTTTTCTCTCAAAAAGTTTACAAGATATTAAAAAAAACCCGACATCATTCTATTAACATTAACGAGAGGAACCTGTGTGCGAATATTATACAAATCGATCCGTAAGTGATGGAGGAGATAGAATTTTTAGCGTGAAAAAAATACATTTAGAGAAAAATGCAAGTAAAGAAATGAAAAAGATAACATAAAGCAAACGCTTCAGACGGGAGGCCCTTCTTGTAGCAGCCCTCTTACTCTTTCGACAGTCGCTGGCATTGTTGCTAATGTAAAGAGGATTGTCAATTTAGGTTTAGATGTGCATTGCTGTTAAAACAGGCGTCAAAATGACCATTTTTTACATTTTTTCCTCTATTCCTTTACTTGTGTGCGTGTTTAAATACGCGTAACGCAGGCTCTTCACCTCTTATGTCACAAAACCTCAGCAGATCAACCTTAGCTGTGTTCCTTAAAAGCCAAGCAAAAGAATTGTGTTGCCACATAGGCGATTAGCCACCGCTAGAGGGGTTTTCAGTGTCAATCTTCTCAGTCAGTGTTAGGGTTATTTACGTCAAAATTTTGACTTTTTACGTACCCTGCCTACAAATTATTTTGTACAAGAAAAATATACATCATATGGGCATTTTTTGCCATAAGCTTGTAGATACATGATCATTCTACCTGAATATGCAAAGAACAGAAAGTCAACATTTTGGTCCCAAACTCGCCAATCCAGATGTCAGTTTTATAAAATCATTCCGAATTTTATCATATCAACATTCCTTATCATCATTGGGGATCATTCATACAAAGTTCCACACAGCTTGTGGCAATAAACTTTGTTGTGTATACAGTGGATTAAGGATCAAATCCAGCAAATTTAAGAGGGAGAATACAGTAGAGTACAGGCAGCTGAAATGAAATATCTAAGAAGAGTAGTAGGGAAAACTAAAAGAGACAAAATCAAAAACACAACAATAAGAGATCAAACCAAAGCAGATGGCATAAAAACTAAGATAGAAATAAATCAATTGAGATGGTTTGGGCATGTAAACAGAATGAATGACAATAGAATAGCTCAAACAGTATACAGTGCTAAAGCCCAAGGTAAAAGACCAAAAGGCAGACCTCGGAGAAAGTGGGAAGAAGACATAAAAGAGGCATTGAAGCATAGAAATGTAACTTTTTTTTTGGCAGGAAACAGAAAATGCCAGGACAGGGCATCATGGAGAAAGATCATCTCCGAGCAATTGAACCCATACACCTAAAGGTAGAATGGGAACTGATAAGAAAGAAAGAAAGTGAATGTAGAAAAACAGCATTTTTATTACAAAAATAATAAATTCTCAAAAAGTTTACAATATATCATAAAGAAACGATGTCATTCTATTAACATTGACAAGAGGAACCTAATGTGCCAAATATAATACAAATCTTTCAGTAAATGGTGGAGGAAATCGAATTTTAGTGTGAAAAAACTACATTTCGAAAAAAATGCAAGTAAAAATTCAAAAGAAAATAATAGAAAACAAACGCTTCAGACAGATTTCCCTTGTTGTAGCAGTCCCGTTACTCTTTTGACAGTCTCTGGCATTGTTACTTATGTAAAGAAGATTATAAATCTAGATTTAGATGTGCACTATTGTGAAGACGTCAAAATGACCATTTTTTGTTTTTTTCCTCTATATCCCATGCTTGTGTCCATATTTACATACACAATGCCTCTTACATCACACAGCGATGAGCTGAAGCAACTAGCAAGTGGTGGCAGAAGCCAGGTGACCTCGATGTTGCCACATTGGGTGATTAACCGTCAATATACAGGTTTTTACTGCCATTTTCTCAGTCAGTGTTAGGGTAATTTACGTCAAAATTTTGATTGGTTTTACATACCCTCGCCTGCAAAATATTTTGTAAAAAAATAATATACGTCAAATGGACAGTTTCCTGCCATAAACTTGTAGACAAATGATCGTTCTACCCGAATATGCAAAGAACAGATAATCAACCGTTTGGTCCCAAACTCACAAGTCAAAGTGCCCCCCCCCCCCCCCCCCCCAAAAAAAAAACAAAACAAAAAACAACCCCCACTGTAAACTTGGAAGAAAAGGAGAGAGAGAGAAGAAGAGAGAGAGAAACAAGAGAGAGAGAGAGAGAGAGAGAGAGAGAGAGAGAGAGAGAGAGAGAGAGAGAGAGAGAGAGAGAGAGAGAGAGAGAGAGAGAGAGAGAGAGAGACAGCGAGAAAGAGAGAGAGAGAGAGAGAGAGAGAGAGAGAGAGAGAGAGAGAGAGAGAGAGAGAGAGAGAGAGAGAGAGAGAGAGAGAGAGAGAGAGAGTGATTGCGAGACTGTGCGCGTCGGCCAATAATAGAATTACTACATGGGTTTTTTTTCAAGGTCACAAGGAATTATTATTACTAGTAGATCTACAATAATACTATATTGTATTACAATCGCTATCCACACACTATTGGTAGAAGGTTTGAGGCTTGCACTCAAAGTGAAGCTTCTTTGATTAGAGCATAGCTAATCATATCTGAGATTCAAGTACAACTGTGGACCTTTAGCGGGTGCTATTGGTAAGTTCTATGTCTTTCCTTTCTCTATTTCAATGTATTCTTCAACAAACACCTACACAAATGTACAGTCAATGATTTACTTTATTGTATCGGCGATTTGCTTCATATTGATTCTTGAAAGCATCGTTTGTATGAAGGCCTAGAATCTATATTCTTCTTCTTTGACTTGTAATATATATAACATTTTGTATTCGATCATAATGTACATTATTCATCTC
>JAXRKP010000680.1:195000-241000 GCA_037039925.1 Doris montereyensis | reverse complement strand
ATAGAGTCAATAACTGTATTAAAACACCAGTTTTTAACCTAGTTATGACTTTACTTTACATAAAAAGAATAGATATACGAAAGAATTGAGGACATGTCCAGAGCTAACTTTTTCTGATTTAGGCCCTGCCACCCTAAGGAACCTCAAATCTAACCTTAATCTAGCTAGAGCCAGGTCAAATGCAATGTATGACGGTAATGTATTTATGATGGGTATTTTGTAGCGTGTAGCCTTGATTAACAAAATATAAACCCAAGAAAACAAAGAAAGTAGATTATCCGAAAGAAAGCGTCACTCCCTTTCACTTTTAATGAGGAAACATCAGAAACTATGGTTGATCATATGCCATGATCTAGATTTTTATGCCTATATCTAGAGATAGTTCTAGTGGATTCAAATTCTGCCTGATTAAAATATAAAAAAACATATAATTATGATTAAATCGGTGGATCCACGACGACAAATGAAGACTAGATCTATAATCTAGCTCTAGGTCTAGATCTAGATCTAGATCTTAGATCTAGATATCTAAATTTAGATTTTCGATCAAGAGACAGTGTTGATCGAGATAAAATTGAAGTCCCTGAACTCTTTCAATGTCAAGGCAAGGCGTCAATAACTATGCGAATGAGGAAAAGTGACGTCACCACGTCATTTTATGGAGAATTATTGAACGTAGAACGCAATAGGAAAATGTCCAGAAGGGGGCGTTATAATAATATTTATTGTAGTATTGGCACTCTATGGGCCTAGGTAACTGATGATGTGCGCTGTCTTTTCTAAAGAGGTTCTCAACCTTCCTTCCCCAGCCCACCCAACCCCTCAGCGTATAATATTCTTCTTCTTGTTTTTAATCGTACCCTTTCATCACACACCACCAATATTATTATGAGCGGTTGAACGTTGGTGACATTTGACGTCTACAATTATATAATAATTGTGTAAGGTAGGCCTACATCACAATGTGACACACCAGTGTGTATAATGAAATGTTCGAATCAAAAGATTTTAAAGTATACTTTTTGACTTAGCCTACGAATTCATTTTTAATGAAATTGAAATAATAAAAACAATGGATGATGATATAATGAAGTAGACGAATAGTAGAATCAAGTTTTAAAAAAATGAAAATGAGTGTCTTAATGCAATTAAATAACTATATCCATAGACTCAGTATATTATGCATATCAATAGGCAGACTGAGCGAGTCAGGGGACAAAGGCTCAATGTGTTTATTTCTAGTCTCAGGCTTACGCCAAATTAGATGTGAACTCGGAGGCGTGGCATGCCCACTATTGTCATTGTGTAGGTGGTGCCACGATAAAATACTGTCATAATATCATACTTTCAAACAACTTATATAAATCATAAACCACAATGTAGTAGTACAATATGCAATGTATTAACACCTCCACAAACTTTTGAACAGAGAAGAGAGAGAGAGAGAGAGAGAGAGAGAGAGAGAGAGAGAGAGAGAGAGAGAGAGAGAGAGAGAGAGAGAGAGAGAGAGAGAGAGAGAGAGAGAGAGAGAGAGAGAGAGAGAGAGAGACAGAGACAGAGACAGAGACAGAGACAGAGAGACAGAGAGACAGAGAGAGAGAGAGAAATTGGAGAGAGGGAGAGAAAGAGGGGGGAGGGAGAGAAGGGAGAGAAGAAAGAAAGAGAGTGGGGGGATGAAGAAAGAGAGACAGACAGACAGACAGACAGATATAGAGAGAAAGAGAAACAGAGACAGACAGACAGACAGACTGACAGACAGACAGACAGATAAACAGACACACAGAGAGCGCGCAACATATATTAGCGTGTAACAACATCACAGCACATAGAGCTGGTCTTTGGCTAAGTCTAGATGACGAGGATCTCGATAAAAATAGAATTCGTCGGTCAGCGGATACGCATGCGCCACGCCAGTTCGAGGATGTAACAAGGTGGTGCCTGGCTCCAAAATTTAATTTTTTTGTACATGCAAAGAAGACATTTGACCCTATTCCGGGAATATTTGTGTACAGTTCATTAAGTTATCTTGGGTCCCATTGCCAGAGGGCACCCTGTGAGAAAGTGAGAGTGAGAAGTAGGTCACCAGCGGCGAAACCTGATAGTGAAAGGCCTTGCAGATAAGTGTAGTGTAAAACTGGTGTGTGTGTGTGTGTGTGTGTGTGTGTGTGTGGGTAAAGAAAATCGATGTAATGGGTGTATTGCAAAGAAATCATAGCAGTACCGTCTTAGTGTAATGTTTCCACAATCATAGACCAAACTGCCCTGCGCCTCTGCCTGCCTGGGTATGCCACATTCTCTGATTCGGTCACTAATAGCATTTAAATCAGACTATGACATTGTGGTTGACGAATAAAAATGCTTTGGCAAATGAAACCGTGACAGGCTTTGGACACATTTTGATATCATTAAATACAATGGCATTACTTTCAACCAGAAAGCAAAGTAAAGATAAGGTTTATGAAATACTGCTGTATTTTTTATTTTTAATACACCTCATGTACAATATGAATTTTTTAATACACCTCATGTACAATATGAATTTTTTAATACACCTCATGTACATTATGAAAATTCACCCTCTGCTTTGGTTTGACCTCTTATTGTTGTGTTTCTGATTTTCTTTTAGTTTTAGTTTTCCTACTAGATCTAGATTTTTTTTTTTAGATATTTCATTTCAGCTGCCTGTACTCTACTGTATTCCCTACTGTCTACTAGAGGAGAGTAGGACAATAAACGGTGTTGTATATTGCCATTTTGGTTTTTCTAGATGGTTATATATTGCACTTGCCTTTTGGGATTTTTGGGATTTTCTCACTGATTTCTCTTAGTTTTCCTTCTGAGTTAATCATTACTCCTAGGTAATTGCAACTTTGTACATAAATTTTCTCTGCCCAATGATTTTGTGTTTTAGCTTCCCTAGTTACTAGCATTGTTTTGGTTTTCTTAGCATTTACTCTCATTCCTCTTTTATTTAATTCATTATTCATCGTGTTGATATTCGACTGGAGGTCCCTTTCTGATCTTCCAAACAGAACTAAATCATCGGCAAATGAAAGCATTGATACATTTACTGGTTTGAGCTTCCACATACCTACATTTATTTTCTTCATGTTTAAGGGTGCTTTTGCGACTGAATCCATAAATGTGATAAAGAAAAGAGGACTAAGGATACAACCCTGTCTTACTCCTATATCTGCATCAAATTCTTCAGATACATTTCCAGCTACTCTCACTGCACATGTTGGTTTATTGTAAAAACGTTTAATGGCTTCTATTAAATTTTGCTCTAAGTTGTGTTCTTTCAAGGAATGCCATAGTTCGTCCCTCTTCACAGTGTCACGTGCCTTTTCTAAGTCAATCAAACACAGGTGCAAGTCAATGTTTCTCTCAAGGAATGTTTCTATCATTTGTCCAATTGTAAATATGTGATCTTGTACACTTCTTCCTGGTCTAAATCCACTCTGACGCTCCTCAATCCGATCCTCCACTCCTCCCCAGTCTCATTTCCACAATCCTAGCATACACCCTTCCTGGTACGCTAAGCAGCGACATTCCTCTATAGCCCAAGCATTCCATGGTTGATCCTTTCTGTGCATTGATACAACAGTTCCCTTTTTCCGTCTGGCACCTGTTTGGACTTCCATGCTTGTTGACATATTGTATGTAATAGTTTGTCTGCCTCTCTCCCTTGGTTTTCAATCATTTCTGGATAAACTTGATCTGCTCCTGGTGCTTTTCCTAATCTCACTTTTCTTATAGCTGTTTGAGGTTCTTCCATTGACATATCTACTTCTTCAGCTGTCTCATCTCCACCATTTGTTACTCTTAATAATTGATCTTTACTCCTTGTTTCATATGTTCTGGATGGATTATGTTATTGTTGAAAATACTTTCTCCACGTTTCCATGATTTCGCTGTCTCCTTTCATTATTTCTCCTTTGGCGTTCTTAATTTGTCGTATTGGGCATGTTTTGGTCGTTCTCGTGCTCTTCATTCCTCCCCAGAACAGCTTTTGATTTCTTTGATAGCTTTCTTGAAATCTTTGTCCAAACTCTTCCCACTGTTCCCGTTTTGCTTTCCCAACTTCCTCCCTGGCGATAGTTTTTTTTACTCACGTAATCTATCCTATCCTGTGGTCTCTTTGTTTGCAAGTATTTCTTCCAGGCATCTTTTCTTTGATCTGAGTCTTGACATTCTCATTCCACCATGCTGTCCTTTTCCCATCTCCTTTAATTTGTTTCCTACCACAGACCTCTTCAGTACAACTGATGAGAGTTTCTTTATATATTTGCCACTTTTCTTCTTCTATTGTGCTTTCCTTCAGATCCATCTGCCTTTCACTGATATATCTTTTTATCCTGGATTGGTACATCTGTTTTACTATTGGTTTATTTAGTTCTTCTATTTTGAGTTTATTAGCTTTCTTCTCTTTCCTTTTCTGTTTGTTTTCTTCAATTAATAATCTCATTTTGCCTATCACTACGTGATGATCACTAAATATTTCAGCTCCTCTGCTTACTATAGCATCCATTTTACTGTAAAAAAAAGGAACTGCTAACTATTATGTAGTCTATGATTGACTTTTACATCTGTCTTCATTTACTCTTGTATATTTGTGGATATCTTTATGAGGAAAAATGTGTTAGCTATTTTCATGTTATTCTTTAGGCAAAAATATATTAGTCTCTCTTCATTTGGAGAAGTTGTTGTCTCTCCTTCTTTACCTATTAGTATTACTCCTCCTGAAGTTTCTACATTATTGCCTACTCTAGCGTTTAAATCTCCTAAAACCATTAATTCCTGTTTGGGTTTGAGATTCTCTGCAGCTATTTGTAAATCATTTTCGAAGATATCTTTTTCCTCTTTGGGGACATCTTCGCTTGGTCCATAAGCTATTAATAATTGAATTTCTTCCTTTTGTTTTAATATTTACCTCTAATAGCCGTGGGCTTACAAACTTCCAACTTTCTAGTAGCATTTCTTGCCTTTTATGCATTAGAGGCCTACCCATGCTCTAGCTCTATCTTTGACATTTACTCCTGAGAAGATTAAAGTATGATTTGGTCCTACATTTTCTATTCCTTGTCCTTTTTTCTTTGTTTCTGTAATAGCCAAAATGTCTACTTTGAATTTTTCCATTTCTTCAGCTAATTCTAACTCCTTTCCATTAATGCCCTAACATTCCATGTTCCAAAAATCACATTCCATGTTCTTTTCAAGAGTCGTCTGCGAAAGTTCAAGCCGGGTATATCAATATCATTGTATATATTACTTTGAATTTGAATCTGGTTGTTTTGGATAAGCAGGAGATTACGATTAGCCCACTGTACCCTAGGTAGATGGTGGGGCTGCCACCTTGAGGCCCCCTACCGGGCCTTGTTATTTTCTGTCAGGGTTAACTCCCTTAGCCTTTGGTCAGTCAAGACCTGCCTGCAAGGCAGCAGGAGACTCGTGGAGGGCGGGATCATCTACTCCTCATACAGGTGTTTACCTGTCCATTGCCCGGCAAAAAAATCCTGTTGAAGTAAAGTTGTCACTATTGGGATTTGTTTTGGGTTCTTTCTTGTGTCATTGTTTCTTGTGTCATTGTTTCTTGTGTAGTTGTTTCTTGTGTCGTTTCTTGTGTTATTGTTTCTTGTGTCATTGTTTCTTGTGTAGTTGTTTCTTGTGTCGTTTCTTGTGTCATTGTTTCTTGTGTAGTTGTTTCTTGTGTAGTTTCTTGTGTCATTGTTTCTTGTGTCATTGTTTCTTGTGTAGTTGTTTCTTGTGTCGTTTCTTGTGTTATTGTTTCTTGTGTAGTTGTTTCTTGTGTTGTTGTTTCTTGTGTCGTTTCTTGTGTTATTGTTTCTTGTGTAGTTGTTTCTTGTGTTGTTGTTTCTTGTGTTATTGTTTCTTGTCTCGTTGTTTCTTGTGTAGTTGTTTTTTGTGTTATTGTTTCTTGTGTCGTTGTTTCTTGTGTTGTTGTTTCTTGTGTAGTTGTTTCTTGTGTTGTGTCCATTGTTGTTTTTTGTGTTATTGTTTCTTGTATATTATATCACAATAGCCATAAACTGTTGAGATGAGGACCTTCCAGATGACTTTCGTTAAGATAGATCGTAACCTGTGTAGAAAGCAGTCTTTCAATGCCGGTGTTTACCTTAATTTCCTACAAACTATTACTATTAAATTACTAATATATAATTTGTTTAAAGGCCCCAGTAAAACAACACCTTTCTTATAGAAAATCAAAAAGAACTATGATAAACACAAAGACCTTAGGTTTGTCCTAAACTGGTTTACAAAAAGGGGTGTGTCCATCTGAAGTGATTGTTTTTGCCTTTGAGTTAAGTTTTGCTTTTAGTATGTACATGAGTAACTGCCAAAATACAGTCATCCTATATCATTAAAAAGTTTGTAGCGTCCTTGGTTGCCATAGAAACGGCCACCACCTGGGATTTTGACTCAATTTTCAAAATCCATCTCCTCCCTAAGTTATGAAGAAAATCACTCAAAACTTGTGCAGATCGTCTTTTTCATTCAATATCTAAAGAGTGACGTCGGGTTTTTTTCGATATTTTGGATAGTCTTTTGTAATGAATTTTTGAAAATACTATATATTGGGAATGTACAAAAATGGCATTTTTATTTATTTTTAAAAATAATTTCTCGAAAAGTTTACAATGTAAAAAAAACAACCCAATGTCATTCTATTAACATTGACAAGAGGAACATGTGTGTCATTGTTAAATATAATACAAATCGTTCGGGCAGAGGAGATAGAATTTAGTGTGAAAAAAATACATTTCGAAACAAATGCAAGTAAAAAAGATCAAAAGAAAATAACACAAAACAAACGCTTCAGACGGGTTTCCTTGTTGTAGCAGCCCCCTTACTCTTTCGACAGTCTCTGGCATCGTTACTTATGTAAATAGGATTATAAATCTACGTAGTTTAAATGTGCAGTGTTGTGAAAACAGACGTCGAAAATGACCAGTCCCCCCCTCTCTATATCCTATGCTTGGGCGCGCAACGCCTCTTATATCACACAGTGGTGGCCGACGAGTCCATCGTTGACGGCAGAAACGAGGTCAAAATCGGTGTTGCCATGTTTAGCGATTAACCGCCAATATACGGGTTTTTACTGCCATTTTTTCTCAGTCAGTGTTAGGATAATTTACGTCCAAATTTTGATTGATTTTACTCACTCTCGCCTACAAAATAATTTGTAAAAACAAAGTATACGTAATATGGACATGGACATTTTTCTGCCATGAACTTGTAGATAAATGATCGTTCTACCCGGATATGCAAAGAACAGAAAACCAACCTTTTGGTCTGAAAAAAAGAGGGGAAGGGAAGGAAAATGGGGGGGGGGGGGGGGGTCTCGAACAAAAGTTTCAAAGCCAAGATTTACAACAAAAATATAAAAATATCGAAAACGAACATGGATTTAATAACACTGCACTCCTTTTAAGATATGATGTACCGTTTTACGCTGAAATGAGTAATACGAAGGAGCCACAGTGAAATGAAGTGAAATATGACAATAAGTGACAACTCCACTAATAAAGACAAAACAAACACGTGGCGTTTCGGGTATTACCCTTCGTCAGACAACAAATGAGAAATATCTAGAATATAGATCTAAGTACCTCCGCATCACACAAGCACTACCTAAGCCGTAGAAGACACCTCTAGATCTAGATCTAAGCACTACCTAAGGCATAGAAGATGACTCTAAATCTAGATCTAAGCACTGCCTAAGGCATAGAAGATGACTCTAGACCTAGATCTAAGCACTACCTAAGGAAGACACCTAGATCTAGATCTAAGCACCGCCTCATAGAAGATGACTAGATCTAGATCTAAGCACTGCCTAAGGCATAGAAGATGACTCTAGATCTAGATCTAAGCACTGCCTAAGGCATAGAAGATGACTCTAAATCTAGATCTAAGCACTGCCTAAGGCATAGAAGATGACTCTAGATCTAGATCTAAGCACTGCCTAAGGCATAGAAGATGATTCTAGATCTAGATCTAAGCACTGCCTAAGGCATAGAAGATGATTCTAGATCTAGATGTATTAGCACGAAGAAAAAAAGGATAAATAACACACACAACAAAAAGTGTTGCAATGTGAACTATCTAAATAGCCGTGAATAATACAAAGGAGCCACAGTGGAGTAAATGTACTCCACATTGTCTTCATCACTTCACTCAAAATTTAATATAAAGATCACATCCATCAATCCATAAAATCACAATCATGTTATATATATATATATATATATATATATATATATATATATATATATATATATATATATATATATATATATATATATATATATATGTTGAGTATAAACTCATCTGTACATTATTTCTTCTTATTATTATTAATAATATTATAATTACATTATTATGAACTCTACGAAATGTACGAACTACTACTATTATATTGTTTTTTAATAAACAAGGGAAAGCACTCTGTACTTCCTGTTCATCCCTTACAGGTCAACCGGAAACAATGTTGTTTCTGTTACTACTTCCAATCTTCAATTATTCATATATATATATATATATATCATCTCCTCGCCATTTCCACTTATTGTAACAGGTTATGGGCCCAGGTACCTTGAAGCCACTTATTTAAATCCATTATTTCGTATTAAAACGAAAGAAATCATATCCAAGTGCCTGAAGTGAAAATCAAAATAAAATGTCAGCATACAGAACACCAATCTTCTCAGGTGAGGAACGATCCTACGAACTGTGGGAAGTAAAATTTCTCGGCTTAATGAGTATAACATAACAGTGACAGATTGGACAAAGAGCACTGTGGTTTCAACTGTTAGCCATTTTATTCATTTGTGTTCATACTGACAGGAAACAGGAAACAAGCCATGAGCACAGGAAGTGAAGATTATATTATACATAGATATTCCATACACTCTTATAGGGGACATGATCTACTACTATAATTACATGACAGGGTGTCCATAGACACTAAATATTCCATACATCACATTCCTCATGCCCTAGTTAATGATAAACTAACCCAACGAGAATAACGTAAATGAAAATTAATTAATACACATGTACATTCTTGTGTACTTGTACAGTAAACTCAAAAGTTTGGCAAGTTATAAATCAAGCTTCTCAGGTGCCTTAGTATGCCTTAAAGATCTTCTAGGCCCATGAGGGGTATTACAGACTGCTGCGTCTGCAGGTACTTGTTCAGGTGTAATGTGAGAATTATTCTCTATTCCTCTCTCCTCCTCTATCCAAATTAAAACCAATAGGTTGCAGAGGGGTAGTTCGAACCAACGATTGTTGAGATTGAGGGGATGGGCTGGCCACCACATCAACTGAAGTTTCACGCAATTGATTCTTGTGTCTGCGGACAACTTTTCCCTCAGACTGAACATGAAAAGAGACAGGACCCGTTTGCTGGGTTATGATACCTGTGGACCATTTATCTTTATTATTCCTATCATAGTTTCTCACAAACACTGCATCATTCACACCCATCTCACGTTCACAAGTATTTTTGTCAAAATTTCTTTTCTGAGCTAACTGCTTATCAATAACTTTTGCATTTAGAGAAGGGTGTAAGAGGTCAAGATGGGTTCAGTTTTCCACCAAACATGAGTTCGGAAGGGGATAACCCAGTAGTTGAGTGCGGTGTTGTTCGATATTTTGTCAAAAATCGACAAACTTTCTCTTGAAGACAACCAGTTGTCAGTTTGACCATCGCCTGTTTGAACATTTGGACTGCCCGTTCCGCAAGTCCGTTCGAGGAAGGATGATATGGAGAAACAGTTACATGTTTAATGCCATTAAATAACATAAAATTTGAAAACTCATGACTTATCCAAGTAGGACCATTATTAGTAACAAGAGTCTTAGGTAGTCCCATTGTGGAAAATATGTCTCGCAGTTCTAGGATTGTATCCGAAGCAGTGATCTTGTTCATGATTTTAATTTCCAACCATTTTGAATGTGAGTCAGCGACAATCAAGAACATCTTTCCTAAAAATGGTCCGGCAAAGTCACAATGAATTCTGTCCCAAGGCTCTGTCGGCCATTCCCATGGAAGTAATGGGGCTTTGGCTGGTTCGTTCCTGTGACTCTGGCAACTATGACAGACTTTGACAGCCCTCTCAATGTCCGCATCGATGTTCGGCCACCATACCCACGATCGTGCGATTGCCTTCATCCGCGCGATGCCGACATGGGTATCGTGGATTATATCTAACACTTTGGAACGAAAAGATTCCGGAATAACAACACGAGTACCCCACAAGAGGCAATTATTTTCCACACTGAATTCATTTTTGCGACATAAAAATGAACGGAGAGATACATCATGGCACTTATCCGGCCATCCATGAATCGAGAAGCGAATAACACGTTGAAGAAGTGGGTCTTGCTTCGTTGCAAGAGCGATATCCTCTGACGATAAGGGACACTTTTCGATGAAACTGAAAAGTGCATCGACTTCTGCAGGACTGGTATCAACGGAGTCGTTGACTGCAGTTGGGAGGGGAAGGCGGCTGAATGCGTCTGCGTTGTTTAGATGACCAGGACGATACTCCAGTGAGTATGAATACGCAGAAAGAGTGAGAGCCCAGCGTTGGACTCTAGCCGATGCATGCTCTGGAATAGCCTTCCTTTCGCCGAGGACGCCAAGAAGGGGTTTGTGATCAGTGATGATCTTGATTCGTTGGCACAAAATATATTTATGAAATTTTTTAACACCATAAATGATACTAAGTGCTTCTTTATCAATCTGCGAATACTTCTTTTCGGCAGTTGACAGGGATCTACTCGCATAATGAACTGGTCGTTCATTGCCCATTTCATCGATTTGGCTAAGCACGGCACCTACTCCCACGGGGGAAGCATCACATGTTAACACAATGGGCTTTTGTGGATCGAAATGTGAAAGAACTTTTCTCGACGAAAGAAGATTCTTTTGATTTCAGGAAGGCTTCCTCCTGAGGTTTGCCCCAACACCATCGGATGTTTTTGTGAAGAAGGTCGTACAAGGGAGCAAGAACGCTGGCACTTCCTTCCATGAACTTGGAATAATGGTTGATAAGACCCAGATATGAACGAAGCTCGTTGATGTTTTGAGGATTTGGTGCCTCAATGATAGCTGTGACGGTATCTTCTAAGGGACGTAATCCATCTTTACTGAGCATGTGGCCCAGAAATGTGACTTCCTCCCTCATGAATTCACATTTCTCATGGTTGACGGCTAATCCTTTGTCTCGGCAGGTATCCAAGACTTGTTGTAGATTCCTCCTGTGGTCATTGTCGTCTTTTCCCGTGACAAAGAGGTCATCAAAATAAATGACAGTCATCGGAATATGCTGAAAAGTGCCCTCCATGGCACGCTGAAATATCCCAGGCGCAGATGAGATCCCAAAGCAAAGGCGTTGATACTGGAATAGACCTTTATGTGTATTTATTGTGGTCAGTTTCCTAGATGCTTCATCCAGTTGTAGTTGGGTATAAGCGTTGGTAAAGTCCAATTTCGTGAACTTTTGCCCTCCAGCCAGTTGTTGCGCCAGATCCTCAATTCTTGGTATTGGGTGGCTGTCGCATTCTGAGGAATTGTTGATCGCCGACTTATAATCACCACATATGCGGACTGCACCCGATTTCTTTAGAACCGGTACTATAGGTGTGGCCCAGTCCGAAAATTCTACGGGGCTTGATGATGCCCTCTTTTGAAGACGTGTCAGTTCTGTTTCTATACTTTCACGCAGCGCATAGGGCGGTTGTCTGGCTTTCTTGAAAATCGGACGAGTCTCTGGCTTTAGGTGAATTTTGGCTTCAAAAATTGCGTAACTGACCCGAAGAATGAAAAACATCACTGTAACGCTGATCTAACATGGTAGACAGTTCAGCACCTTTGTCATTAGAAGAATATGATGAATGAAAAAGGTCATGCCAGTCAAGTTTGAGAGATGCAAGCCAATTTCTTCCCATGAGTGGCGGCCTTTACCATTCACCACCATCAATGGTAAATTGAGTCTTTGGTCACCATATTGAACATCCACAGATTTTTCACCCACTATTGGCACTGATTCACCGGTATATAAGTGTTCATCGTTTTGTTAGACTTACAAAGTGGAACTGCTCCGAAGATCGAATTGAAAAAGTCCTTCGTCATCACTGTGAGACTAGATCCAGTGTCAAGTTGGAATTGGATGTCACGGTTGTCAACTGTAGTATTCACAAACAGCGACTTGTTGTAAGAATCAAAAGCAAACAACTCATACTCAGTTTCTGTTGAACTATGTGTGACTTCAGACGAATGAGTGGGGTTGTCCGTGAGACAGTGATTAAGAAATTTCTGCTTGAAGTTTGCTGGCTTATCCAACTTCCTCCCAAATGAAGAAGAAGACGTAGATCTACACATTTTTCCAATATGGCCTACTTTAGAGCACGAAAAACACTTCTCATTCTTAAATTTGCATTTAGAATGCTGATGAGGACCCCCACAACGATAACATTTTTGAGCAGGAACCGACGAAATTTTGGAGTGGTGATTTTGCTGTTGCGCAGCCGATCTAGACCTGTTGAAATGTAAGTCATGTGATGGGAGAGTAGCGCTAGCAGACAGCTGTTGAACTCCTTCTGCCGTTTGTTGGTGTGCGAGCGCAATCTCAATTGCTTTAGCGATTGTGAGGTCTCGCTCGAAAAGCAGTTTCCTCTGGATAGGCTCATTGTTGATGCCGGTCACGAATTTCTCGCAGAGACGGTCGTTGAGTGTGTCTCCGAATTGACAGTACTCGGCAATGCTCTGTAGTTCGGCCACGTAAGATTGAATTGACTCACTTGGTTTCCGAATTCGTTGGTCGAATCTTGCTCTTTGAAGGAACTTCGGCGGTGGCGGTGCATGGAAATTTCTCAAAAGGTCAGCCAGCTCATCAAAAGATTTTGATCTAGGAGTAGCAGGTTGACACAGGTCCTTCAATAGCCTAAAGCTCTTCTGTCCAATCACAGTAAGGAGAATGGCTCTCTTCTTGTTGTCGGCCTCTACATCATTGGCTTCAAAGTAGAAGGCCAGTTGGTCCAAGTAATCATGGATGGATGATCCATCTATGAACTCACCAATAGTCCCAATCAAACTCATGTTTGTGGGAAAAGAAAATACTAGCATAGAAATAATATGCTCTAGCTGTTAAAGCTCCTTTTTAAAAACTATTTAAGTTCAGATGTTTAATCCTCGTCGCCAATATAACATAACAGTAACAGATTGGACAAAGAGCATTGTGGTTTCAACTGTTAGCCATTTTATTCATTTGTGTTCATACTGACAGGAAACAGGAAACAAGCCATGAGCACAGGAAGTGAAGATTATATTATACATAGATATTCCATACACTCTTATAGGGGACATGATCTTACTACTATAATTACATGACAGGGTGTCCATAGACACTAAATATTCCATACATCACAATGAGAATCAAGAACATATCTGTCTTCACTGATGCCACACCAAGCAGTGATGACAATGCAAATGCCTTCGCGGAGCTTATTCAATGTCTAGATGATCGTTCGCTTTCTAGTCATCAATGACGCAAGAGACAAGGGAAAAGAAGCGCTCAGTATATTACGGTCACACTACAGACCTAAAGGGAAAGCTAGAATAATCACCCTATATAATGAGCTGACTTCACTTTCCCTGAAACCAAGTGAAACGATTACGGACTACATAATAAGAGCAGAGACAGCCGCCAACGCCCTGAGACAAACAACTGAGACAGTCAGCGATTCTCTTCTCATTGCAATGGTTCTAAAAGGATTGCCCAGCTCTTTTCAATCGTTTATAACGGTCACAACTCAGCGAGAAACGCCCAAACCTTTTAGCGAAGTTCAAAGAAAGCCTGAGAAACCAGGAAGAAAACGTGAACAAAACACAAAATCAAAGCTCAACTGTAATGACATTCCGTCAAAAATAAGACAACAGATGGTGTTCCTTCTGTAAAAGTAAAAGTCATTCAACTGATAAATGTTTCAAAAAGCCATCAACATCATCGAATTCCGTCTCGAAAACGCAACCTTATTGCACTAAGTGCAAATCTTCATCACACAGCACCAGCTCGTAGACGCTTCTGTGATTTCCACAAAAGTGATACTCACTGGACTAGCCAATGCAGAGACCGGAAAACCATCATGCCAAGCAAGCTAGAAACATTGAGACTGATAATAACGATGATCATACTTTCGCTTCATGGTAGATTCACATAAGCAAGGAACCGCCAACAATTTCCAAATTTCATCAACAAAACTACTTGTTGACAGTGGTGCTTCATCACATATCATCACCGATAAAGCATTATTCAAATCTTTCGACGAAAATTTCAAGGAAGAAAATCACATAATTGAATTAGCAGATGGTGAGAAAAGCTACAATGCCGTTGAAGGAAAAGGGAATGCAATTGTTATAGTTCATGACACAAATAATCAGCCACATGAACTTCTTCTCAAAAACGCTTTGTTTGTCCCAAAATTCAAACAAAACATTCTTTCCGTATCCGCCGCAACAAGTAATGGCGCAACGATCAACTTTCGGGAAGACAGTGGACACATCTTATTCAAAGGACATTCTTTCAATCTTCAAAAATCTCAGAATCTATATTACGTTTACACGTTAGAAAGTTCTGCTCAAAATAAGAAATTTTTGGAATGGCACAAAATTCTTGGACACTTCAATGCAGATGATATTCGTTCATTGGCAGCAAAAGGTGACATTCAAATTTCCGACCCATCTACTGAACTAAATTGTCAGACTTGTATTCGTGGAAGATGACAAACAATCGCAACAGAAACCCTGACGCAAAATCAACTAGACCACTAGACAAAGTACATCTGGACCTAGCAGGCCCAGTGGACCCAGCAGCGAGAGAAGGTTTTCGCTACGCATTAGTCTGTGTCGATGATTACTCTGGATTATCGTGTGTTTATTTCATTAACCATTAACTTCCCCTATCCCCCTACATCGCCGCTACTCCATAATCCCGTACGCCCGCTATCGCCCGCTATATATTTATAGTAAAAACGGATTTTTAGCTGTTTTAGCCGCGAACCGGACTGCCGTGCACGCATTCAGTACAAACTAGAAAGGTTCTACTTCCGTCTATTTTTTTACCGGACGTTAATACGACTATTATCAAGCGAGGTATCAAGACTTTCAATTTCCAAAATCATGGCTTTCAATTTTCTTCAAAATTTGATTTCAACGGGTACACCTACTCAAATTTCTAGCTCAGTTGATGACTTTGAGGATGAAGACGACGAGAGTGATGTTGAACTTGACTTCGACGAAGCTACGGTTGCTAGATCTACATCTAACAATGTCGATAGTGATGAAGAAGAGGTCGATAGTGATGAAGAAGAGACGGAAAACGAAACTAGATTTAGGCCTGCGGTTGACAATCGTTCTTCTCACAATGATAGTGAACCATTCACCTGGAGTGATAATCTCAATCCTGTTGAGATAGATTTATTTTTATCTAGAGTTGGACCAAATCTAGAGAATATGGATATTGATGAGTCTACCCCACTGGACTTATTCTTTTTATTTTTTCCTGAGGAACTCATAGCCACCATTGTGGAACAGACAAATCTTTATGCTCATCAGAAGAATGCTACAAATTTCAAACCTGTGACAGGCAGTGACATAAAGACATTTCTTTACATAAATTTTATGTTTGGAATTCACAAGTTCCCTGCTTACACCCATTATTGGTCCTTAGACCCATTGCTCAAGGTTTCCTGCGTCTCAGACGTCATGTCCCGTAATCGGTATCAGGAGATATCATGCTTTTTTCACCTCAACGACAATGCAAATGCCATTCCCAGGGGCCGGGACGGCTTTGATCCCCAGTATAAAATCAGGCCTGCCATCAATTTTGTGAAGCAAGCCTGTAATACCCTCTTCAGTCCTGGGGCTGCAATCGCGTTTGATGAGGCAATGATTCCTTTCCGAGGACGCCTCTCATTCAAACAATACATTCGAGGAAAACCTCATCCATGGGGCGTCAAAGTGTGGTGTGGCTGTGACTCTGCGACATCTTTTCTGTTAGATTTTGATTTCTATACTGGAAAATCAAATGAAACTGATATGCCAAATGGACTTGGTTATCATGTCGTTTGGAAATTAGGACAACCATTTCTACGAAAAAAATCACCACTTCTACTTCGACAATTTTTTAGCTCTATAAAACTTGTAAAAGACCTGTTGGCACACAACACCTATTCCTGTGGCACGATACGGGCTAATAGAAAGAACTGGCCTTCTGAATTCAAAGGAAAACTCGACAAAGGGGAATGCAAGTTGAAGCAGATTGGCAATATCGTCGCCTGCTGGTGGAGAGACAAACGGATTATCTCCATGATATCAACGAATGCCTCGCCCGTGCTCGAAATTGCGTCTCGTCGTACCAAAGACGGCCCTGTCGAGAAGGAAATACCACAGGCTGTTCTCACCTACAATACCAATATGGGAGGTGTGGACAAGTGTGACCAGCTAAGAGCCTACTACCCAATAGGCAGGAAGAGTAAAAATGGTGGAGGTGCTGCCTGTGGTTTCTGCTCGAGGTCGCTGCGCTCAACGCGTACATTTTGCATCAGCAAATGCCACGTCCCTCTTCATCAAAGCCACTAACACACCTTCAATTCCACTTGGAGATAGCAAGGGGCTCATGAAAGGTTCTTCAAGGAAGAGATGCCAACGGGAAGCCCCTTCTGCTGCTGGATTGTTCACCGTGTCAACCTCAGTGGCACATCGAAGGATTCGCCTTCCTGGCCGCAAGAGGCAGTGTTTTATGTGTAGGGAGAAAGACATTCGTACTCCATCGAACAAGAGACCTGAAACAGTGTTTGGGTGTGTTCTGTGCAACACCCATCTCTGTGACGAACTGTGCTTTGCACAATTTCATAATAAACTGAATTAATTAGTGTTTTAATTGAAATAAGTGACAGAATGTGTGAAATTTTGGGAAATTTAATGTTTTTTTAATGTTCCGGAATTTTTTTAACAATGAGGATGTACATACAACATAATAAATTTTATATCATCTGAAAGGTAATTTTCTATTCTTTATAACAATATTTTTTCTATTGAGATTGCAGTCTGGATGTGTGAGATATAAATGATTTAATGAGATTGGGCCGTCAATCAATGAGAGTTATTTCCTTGGGCTGGGAAGTTATGGGTTGGTTTTATGTGAAGCTCATGGGAAGCTAATGGTTAAGAACAAGAGCGACACTCGGGCATTCAATAAATACCTCGCAGATGTCTCACCATTCGGGCAGGTGAAATCCATTCGAACTGATGGCGGAGGAGAATTTATCTCGGAACAATTTCAGAACATTGTAGTTCATAATAGAATTAGACACGAGAAAGTTGCCCTGCTAGTCCTCACCAGAATGGGACTGCAGAAAGACAATGGCTGACTTTGTTCGAAATGTCAAGGTGTTTACTGATAGACTCAAAACTTCCCAAAACAATGTGGTGTTACGCATTAATGACCTCTGCGTATATTCGCAATAGATGTTTTAATAAAAGACTCTCAAAAACTCCCTACGAAGCCCTCACTGGCAAAATTCCAGATTTCAACAGAATGCACAAATTCGACCAAACATGTTTTGCGCTTGTACAAAACCCAAAAAAGCTGGATGACAGGGCAGAGAAGGGAATTTTTGTCGGTCACGATAAAGAAAGTCCAGCATATCTTATCTATTTCCCTGAATCTAATTCAGTGAAAAAGGTAAGATGCGTAAAATTTCTTGATTCTATGTCATATGGAAATCTGAAACCAAATGAATCAAATTTTGATGAAAATGAAATGATTTTTGTTGATAAATCTCCTAGTGGTAAACCATTCCACAATTTGATGACCCCTCCTTATGAAAATATCAATGCCAATAATGAAGAATCTTTCAATGATTTCGAACCAGATCTTGCCACAAATAAGCACAAAGCTAAAGGCAAAAATCAAACTGTTTCCAAAGGGAACAGCTCTCACTGACACATACATGCCATGTGATGATAATGCACATGAAGAGACTGGTTACCAATCTGAAAATGAAACAAAGACTAGTGCTGAGACTAAATCAAAATCTAAAGAACATGATGTAAAACCTAAAAGAGCACAAAAGAAACCTAAACATCTAAATGATTATTACTTAGATGTAGATGATAACGGATAATTTATTTACCGTTACTCATTATTGTTACAATGCAAGCTATGATGTTCCTAAGACTTATTCAGAAGCAATGAATTGTCACAACAAAGAAAAATGGAATGAAGCTATGGAAAGGGAAATGAGTGCCCTAATTGAAAATGACACGTATGACATTGTTCCTTTACCGAAAGAAAGAGAGTGCGTGGGGGAAAATGGGTGTATGCAATAAAATCAGACCAATTTGGAGATGAAATCTTCAAAGCTAGATATGTTGCTAAGGGATACTCCCAAGTTGAAGGTATTGATTACAATGAAACTTTCTCTCCAACAACCAAAATGAGTTCAATCAGACTCTTTACACAGCTAGCAATACAGCATAACTATAAGATCCACCAAATGGATGTCAAGGCTGCATTTCTAAATGCACCAATAGATTGCCAGATTTATGTAGAGCAGCCACAGGGATTCGAACTCAGATCTAATGACAAAGAAAGATTGGTGCTGAGACTGAAGAAAAGTCTGTACGGTTTAAAACAATCCGGCAGAAACTGGAACAATCTCCTCGATGCTTACTTACAAAAAGGTTTCATCAGATCTGTTAATGACCCATGTTTCTATTTTAAACCTGACAATGATATTTGCTTACTTGTGTGGGTTGATGATCTCCTTATTGCATCTAAATGTGACACAATAAAATCTGTGAAGAAATCACTTGAAGAAAATTTCAAAATGAAAGATCTAGGACTTGTATCTCATTTCTTGGGTATTCAGTTTGAGACCAATGATGATGAAATCTCAATCTCTCAGAGTAAATACATTGAAACTTTGCTTGATAGATTTGGAATGCTAGAATGTAAACCCAAATACACTCCATTAGAAATGAAACCGTGTATTCATGATACTAACAATCATTGTCAACCATTGAATGATAATGAATTGAAAATGTATAAACAAATTATTGGAGCTTTGATTTATGTCATGACAGCCACAAGACCAGATATTTCTTTTACTGTCACTAAACTGTCTCAACACATGCAAAATGCAAAGACTTGTCATATGATTGCAGCCAAACACACCCTCAGATACCTAAAAGGTACTATCAATAACAAAATGACATTCAGGAAATCAGAACCATTTCAAGTCACTGGATTTTGTGACGCTGATTGGGCTAATGCCGAAGACCGCAAAAGCGTAACTGGGTACTGTTTCAAAATTACTGATGCAGGTCCAATGATTTCTTGAAATCAAGAAAGCAGCCCACCGTGGCCTTGTCAACTTGTGAAGCAGAGTACATGTCTCTTGTCTCTGCTGCACAGGAGGGAAAATATCTTGTTTCTTTATTGAATGAAATAACGCAGTCTGATTACATAAATTTTCAATTGTTTTGTGATAATCAGGGTGCTATTGCCTTATCAAAAACCCAACAAATCACCAAAGATCAAAACATATTGACATAAAGTTTCATTTTATTAGAGATGAGGTCATGCAGAATAATATGATGATTGATTATGTACCATCTGAAAACAATATTGCAGATATGTTTACAAAAGCAGTCACTAGAATGAAACTGCAATATTTTTTGACTTATGTAATGGGTTAAGTTAGATAATGATTTGACAATATGAACTGTATGAAATGATTTCTATGCAGCTTTTTTTTGTATTCAGTACTGTAACTGATGATATTGATATGGTAAAGACAAAAATGTCTTCTGCTTTTCTTTATTGCATTTTTTGTTTTGCAATTATTTTTCTTAAATGAAAAACTTTTTCTTACAAGATTTTAAAATTATTAATTAAAACTATGTTTATAATTATTTTGACTTATTTTGACTATAAATAATTCCTACTACATTAGGAACACAATAAATGAACATTCATTTTCATTTAGGTCTATCTACTAAACCTTTTTGAGTCATGTAAGCTGAGTTTATGGGGATGTTGAGTATAAACTCATCTGTACATTATTTCTTCTTCTTATTATTAATAATATTATAATTACATTATTATGAACTCTACGAAATGTACGAACTACTACTATTATATTGTTTTTTAATAAACAAGGGAAAGCACTCTGTACTTCCTGTTCATCCCTTACAGGTCAACCGAAACAATGTTGTTTCTGTTACTACTTCCAATCTTCAATTATTCATATATATATATATCATCTCCTCGCCATTTCCACTTATTGTAACAATATATATATATATATATATATATATATATATATATATATATATAAAGCAGGTAGGTGAAATCATTGTCTTTTGATTAAAACTGCTGGAGTCATTTTGTTTGCAAATAGAATCACAATAGAATTTGAAACAAAGCCATGAGTAGGAAACAACGCAACCAACATGAAGATACAACATAACGGGTCTTTCTACTGTTGTCCTAATGAATTACATTGTGCGCTTGAGCTTTTAGTTTTAGACATTAAAAAAGCTTGGTGTAATATCCTCTAAATCCTCTGGCAAATTCTCAGCAGCTGATGTCATATATGGGTCTAATTCATATCTTAGAGGTGGCTGAAATACAAAAAATACAAACACCATAAGAAGAGAGGCAAGAGGTACGTTTAACTGAAACTTAGCAATTAGAAACAACAAATACAGTGAGACAAGAGACATGTCAAACCGACACTTAGCAATTAGAAACAACAAATACAGTGAGATAAGAGACATGTCAAACCGACACTTAGCAATTAGAAACAACAAATACAGTGAGACAAGAGACATGTCAAACTGAAACTTAGCAATTAGAAACAACAAATACAGTGAGACAAGAGACATGTCAAACAAACTGACACTTAGCAATTAGAAACAACAAATACAGTGAGATAAGAGACATGTCAAACTGACACTTAGCAATTAGAAACAACAAATACAGTGAGATAAGAGACATGTCAAACTGACACTTAGCAATTAGAAACAACAAATACAGTGAGACAAGAGACATGTCAAACTGACACTTAGCAATTAGAAACAACAAATACAGTGAGACAAGAGACATGTCAAACTGACACTTAGCAATTAGAAACAACAAATACAGTGAGATAAGAGACATGTCAAACTGAAACTTAGCAATTAGAAACAACAAATACAGTGAGACAAGAGACATGTCAAACTGAAACTTAGCAATTAGAAACAACAAATACAGTGAGACAAGAGACATGTCAAACTGAAACTTAGCAATTAGAAACAACAAATACAGTGAGACAAGAGACATGTCAAACTGACACTTAGCAATTAGGAACAACAAATACAGTGAGACAAGAGACATGTCAAACTGACACTTAGCAATTAGAAACAACAAATACAGTGAGATAAGAGACATGTCAAACTGACACTTAGCAATTAGAAACAACAAATACAGGAGACAAGAGACACGTCAAACTGACACTTAGCAATTAGAAACAACAAATACAGTGAGATAAGAGACATGTCAAACTGACACTTAGCAATTAGAAACAACAAATACAGGAGACAAGAGACACGTCAAACTGACACTTAGCAATTAGAAACAACAAATACAGTGAGACAAGAAACATGTCAAACTGACACTAGCAATTAGAAACAACAAATACAGTGAGACAAGAAACATGTCAAACTGACACTTAGCAATTAGAAACAACAAATACAGTGAGACAAGAGACATGTCAAACTGACACTTAGCAATTAGAAACAACAAATACAGTGAGACAAGAGACATGTCAAACTGACACTTAGCAATTAGAAACAACAAATACAGTGAGACAAGAGACATGTCAAACTGACACTTAGCAATTAGAAACAACAAATACAGTGAGACAAGAGACATGTCAAACTGACACTTAGCAATTAGAAACAACAAATACAGTGAGACAAGAGACATGTCAAACTGACACTTAGCAATTAGAAACAACAAATACAGTGAGATAAGAGACATGTCAAACTGACACTTAGCAATTAGAAACAACAAATACAGTGAGACAAGAGACATGTCAAACTGAAACTTAGAATTAGAAACAACAAATACAGTAGACAAGAGACATTAAACTGACACTTAGCAAACAACAAATACAGTGAGATAAGAGACATGTCAAACTGACACTTAGCAATTAGAAACAACAAATACAGTGAGATAAGAGACATGTCAAACTGACACTTAGAATTAGAAACAACAAATACAGTGAGACAAGAGACATGTCAAACTGACACTTAGCAATTAGAAACAACAAATACAGTGAGATAAGAGACATGTCAAACTGACACTTAGCAATTAGAAACAACAAATACAGTGAGATAAGAGACATGTCAAACTGAAACTTAGCAATTAGAAACAACAAATACAGTGAGACAAGAGACATGTCAAACTGAAACTTAGCAATTAGAAACAACAAATACAGTGAGACAAGAGACATGTCAAACTGACACTTAGCAATTAGAAACAACAAATACAGTGAGACAAGAGACATGTCAAACTGACACTTAGCAATTAGAAACAACAAATACAGTGAGACAAGAGACATGTCAAACTGACACTTAGCAATTAGAAACAACAAATACAGTGAGACAAGAGACATGTCAAACTGACACTTAGCAATTAGAAACAACAAATACAGTGAGATAAGAGACATGTCAAACTGACACTTAGCAATTAGAAACAACAAATACAGTGAGACAAGAGACATGTCAAACTGACACTTAGCAATTAGAAACAACAAATACAGTGAGACAAGAGACATGTCAAACTGACACTTAGCAATTAGAAACAACAAATACAGTGAGACAAGAAACATGTCAAACTGACACTTAGCAATTAGAAACAACAAATACAGTGAGACAAGAGACATGTCAAACTGACACTTAGCAATTAGAAACAACAAATACAGTGAGACAAGAGACATGTCAAACTGACACTTAGCAATTAGAAACAACAAATACAGTGAGACAAGAGACATGTCAAACTGACACTTAGCAATTAGAAACAACAAATACAGTGAGACAAGAGACATGTCAAACTGACACTTAGCAATTAGAAACAACAAATACAGTGAGATAAGAGACATGTCAAACTGACACTTAGCAATTAGAAACAACAAATACAGTGAGACAAGAAACATGTCAAACTGACACTTAGCAATTAGAAACAACAAATACAGTGAGACAAGAAACATGTCAAACTGACACTTAGCAATTAGAAACAACAAATACAGTGAGATAAGAGACATGTCAAACTGACACTTAGCAATTAGAAACAACAAATAATTAGAAACAAACTGACACTTAGCAATTAGAAACAACAAATACAGTGAGACAAGAGACATGTCAAACTGACACTTAGCAATTAGAAACAACAAATACAGTGAGATAAGAGACATGTCAAACTGACACTTAGCAATTAGAAACAACAAATACAGTGAGACAAGAGACATGTCAAACTGACACTTAGCAATTAGAAACAACAAATACAGTGAGACAAGAGACATGTCAAACTGAAACTTAGCAATTAGAAACAACAAATACAGTGAGATAAGAGACATGTCAAACTGACACTTAGCAATTAGAAACAACAAATACAGTGAGACAAGAGACATGTCAAACTGACACTTAGCAATTAGAAACAACAAATACAGTGAGATAAGAGACATGTCAAACTGACACTTAGCAATTAGAAACAACAAATACAGTGAGATAAGAGACACGTCAAACTGACACTTAGCAATTAGAAACAACAAATACAGTGAGACAAGAAACATGTCAAACCTGACACTTAGCAATTAGAAACAACAAATACAGTGAGATAAGAGACATGTCAAACTGACACTTAGCAATTAGGAACAACAAATACAGTGAGACAAGAGACATGTCAAACTGACACTTAGCAATTAGAAACAACAAATACAGTGAGATAAGAGACATGTCAAACTGACACTTAGCAATTAGAAACAACAAATACAGTGAGACAAGAGACATGTCAAACTGACACTTAGCAATTAGAAACAACAAATACAGTGAGATAAGAGACATGTCAAACTGACACTTAGCAATTAGAAACAACAAATACAGTGAGATAAGAGACATGTCAAACTGACACTTAGCAATTAGAAACAACAAATACAGTGAGACAAGAGACATGTCAAACTGACACTTAGCAATTAGAAACAACAAATACAGTGAGACAAGAGACATTAAACTGAAAGCAATTAGAAACAACAAATACAGTGAGATAAGAGACATGTCAAACTGACAATTAGCAATTAGAAACAACAAATACAGTGAGACAAGAGACTGTCAAACTGAAACTTAGCAATTAGAAACAACAAATACAGTGAGACAAGAAACATGTCAAACCGACACTTAGCAATTAGAAACAACAAATACAGTGAGACAAGACACATGTCAAACTCATAGCAAAAACACATACACTGAGACAAGACACATGTCAAACTCATAGAAAAAACAAGTACACTGAGACAAGACACATGTCAAACTCATAGAAAAAACACATACACTGAGACAAGACACATGTCAAACTCATAGAAAAAACAAGTACACTGAGACAAGGGACATGTCAAACTCATAGAAACAACAAATACAGTGAGACAAGGGACATGTCAAACTCATAGAAACAACAAATACACTGAGACAAGGAACATGTCAAACTCATAGAAACAACAAATACACTGAGACAAGGGACATGTCAAACTCATAGAAACAACAAATACAGTGAGACAAGGGACATGTCAAACTCATAGAAACAACAAATACACTGAGACAAGGGACATGTCAAACTCATAGAAACAACAAATACACTGAGACAAGGGACATGTCAAACTCATAGAAACAACAAATACACTGAGACAAGGGACATGTCAAACTGTAACAAACAAAAACAAATACAGTGAGACAAGGGACATGTTAAACTCATAGAAACAACAAATACACTGAGACAAGGGACATGTTAAACTATAACATAGACAAAAACAAATACAGTGAGACAAAGGACATGTTAAACTCATAGAAACAACAAATACACTGAGACAAGGGACATGTTAAACTGTAACATAGACAAAAACAAATACAGTGAGACAAAGGACATGTTAAACTGTAACATAGAAAAAAAACAAATACAGTGAGACAAAGGACATGTTAAACTGTAACATAGACAAAAACAAATACAGTGAGACAAAGGACATGTTAAACTCATAGAAACAACAAATACAGTGAGACAAAGGACATGTTAAACTGTAACATAGAAAAAAACAAATACAGTGAGACAAAGGACATGTTATTGTTAAACTGTAACATAGAAAAAAACAAATACAGTGAGACAAAGGACACGTTAAACTGTAACATAGACAAAAACAAATACAGTGAGACAAAGGACACGTCAATGGGAGGCCGCCAATAAATATCACTCTCAACAAAGCTCTAACCAACAGTAAATCTGCAGGCCACAGAAAAATAGGAAGACCAAGGAATACATTACAGAGAGAACTGGAGAGGGAGCTGAAAAAGCTGTTGATGGCCTATGTTGATGATGATGATTTGAGAAGAAGAAGGAAAATACACCTATTAGTATTAGAGACACAATTACGATTTTGGTATATAGTGGAGCCTCTCTAATCGGGAACCCAGGGAATTGGGAAACCCGGCCAAGCGGGAAGATATCCCAGGAATTGGGAAACCCGGTCAAGCGGGAAGATATCCCAGGGAATTGGGAAACCCGGCCAAGCAGGAAGATATACCAGGGAATTGGGAAACCCGGCCAAGCAGGAAGATATCCCAGGGAATTGGGAAACCCGGCCAAGCAGGAAGATATCCCAGGAATTGGGAAACCCGGTCAAGCGGGAAGATATCCCAGGGAATTGGGCAACTCGGCCAAGCAGGAAGATATCCCAGGAATTGGGAAACCCGGCCAAGCAGGAAGATATCCCAGGGAATTGGGAAACCCGGCCAAGCGGGAAGATATCCCAGGGAATTAGGAAACTTGGCCAAGCAGGAAGATATCCCAGGGAAGATATCCCAGGAATTGGGAACTCGGCCAAGCGGGAAGATATCCCAGGAATTAGGAAACGGGAAGATATCCCTTGGGAAACCCGCCAAGCAGGAAGATATCCCAGGAATTGGGAAACTCGGCCAAGCAGGAAGATATCCCAGGGAATTGGGAAACCCTATCCCTGGGAATTGGGAAACCAAGCAGGAAGATATCCCAGGGAATTGGGAAACCCGGCCAAGCGGGAAGATATCCCAGGGAATTGGGAAACCCGGCCAAGGGAAGATATCCCAGGAATTGGGAAACCCGGCCAAGCAGGAAGATATCCCAGGGAAAGGAATTTTTTTCTAGATATTCTATCGCTCTAAACGGGACACAGACAGACAGAGACAAAGACATATGACAATTTTATGATCCACCAAGATTTCCCGATTAGAAAAGTTCCACTGTATTACAACTGTGCTGAGCTTCACATTAACAAATGTTGCCCGCTCCTGTACTTACGCTTCTGTCAAGGTCACTAATGTCAAAAACGTCAGTTTGAAACTTTTTGGGTTCAGGCTCATTCTTTTCTTCTCCTTCTTCTTGTTCTTCTTCAGCACCAAAAAGAGGAGTCGGGGGCTGACTGTACGGACAGAAGTGAACCGCTTGATTCCGGTGTGGCTACCTCCAAAGACAAGTCGTCAGACCTTAAGGGAGTTTTGACCAAAAAATGTTTCTGACATTCAGATGTAAAATAAAAAAAGAATGTGTCTATTTCTCCTTACACTGTCTCTCTTGACATTAAAATAAAGAAGAAACAAAGCAAAACATTTTTTTTTTATTGAAATCAGGGGCGGATTTAACTCTAAACACCTAGAGAGACAATTTTCATAAACGATAATAAAACAGGAATAACAAATCAACAAACATGACGTGACAAGGACTTGCTTTTCCTTTACGTGTAGAGGATTTGAGCTCTTTTGGTCTTCAATGATGCAAATCGATTGATGACTCTTTGATTTAAAGTATTCATACTCCTTATTTTAAATAATTTAAACCTTTATGAACTGGCATAACAATTAAAGCATTCAGTCGATCCTGTCTCATAGTGTTTCGAATATATTATGCTGTTATTTGTTTGTCCTATATTTGACAGCATTCGACCATATGGGTTGAACTACAATGATAAGCCTTAACCTTTTTCTTTCAAATATTTCATGTCCACATGGTCCCTTGATCACATGCTATCGCTTCCAAATAATAAACAATAGAAACAAAGCGCAGCACTTTTTTTCTATGTTGTTAGTCAACCATTTGACAGTACCATACGAGATCGGATAAAGTGTCTATTCAATTTAACCATCGAAAGTTTTAAAACGCAACGTTTTTCATTGGGTGAAGTTCTAAATGTTTTATTTGTATCTTACCCTCACATTTTAAACTTTTTGAAGCTATTTTTTAAAAGACAATCTGCCTCATTCACCATTAAATCAATAAACACAGTAATTACACTAATTCAAAATAATCATTATGAGCACACCGATCTATAAATTATTATAAATGTATCCACGACCGTGACCTGTTTGTAATAATTACATACAACAATTATAGACTAGACAGTTGAGCTAGGCATTACGCTGGCACGTAAAAAGTAAATTATCATTCAATTTTCAATTCGGAATTTTGAATTTTAAAGGTTTAAAATACAACTTAGAAAGTGATAATTTTAATTGATATTAGTATATAATTCGATGTTAATTAAGAAGATGTTAATATACATGAGTAAAGCTAAAAGATTATACTTAAAACTGTAAGCCAAAACGAATAAAACACATAAATTTTGCCAGTTTTCAATTACGCATGCCAATGTGCCAAACTTGGGACGTCATCCCAAACTATTCTTACTCACCTTGAACTGGCACTTGCAACATCGTGTTTATAGTACAATACATATAACATGTAGCACTGATGCAGGTGTATAAATTGATGTTTTGCTAACATGGAAACCAAGTTTGGACAACAAGTGAGTGTTGAAATAAATAAATATGAGTGACATGGTGATGATACTCAATGCAAGTCGGCGAAAAATTGTCCCACACCGATTAGAGAGGTAAAATATTTATAAAAAATTCTGTTCCCTCAGATGTCTTCCCAATTGGCAGGGTTTTCCGATTGGCCGGGTTTCGCGATTCCCTGAGTTTCCCAATTGGCAGTTTCCCGATTCTCTGGGTTTATCAATTGGCAGGGTTTCCCGATTTGCCAGATTTTCCCGATTCCCTGGGTTTCCCAATTGCCTGGGTTTCCACTGGCCGATTGGCCTCGATTGGATTTCCCGATTGCCCTGGTTTCCGATTGGCAGATTGGCAGGGTTTCCGATTGGCAGGTTTCCCGATTGGCAGTGTTTCCCAGATTGGCAGTGTTTCCCGATTGGCAGGGTTTCCCGATTGGCAGGGTTTCCCGATTGGCAGTGTTTCCAGATTGGCAGTGTTTCCCGATTGGCAGTGTGGCAGGGTTTCCCGATTGGCAGGGTTTCCCAGGGTTTCCGATTGGCAGGGTTTCCGATTGAGAGTTTCCATTGGCTGGGTTCCCGATTAGAGAGGTTCCACCGTATTTTTATTCTAGAGTTATATGAAGATTTTTAATATGAAGATTTTTAACATTGGTGATTAAATTATTGTTGATCTGTCAGGGAGGACTGTCCTGTATGTCAATGTAGTAAATCCGCCCCTCTATAAAAAAATTCATTTGAATCTATTATCATTTAAATTTTGTGATAATAAATTATGAGAGAAAGACCCTTACTTATTGTTGGCTCCGGGCATCACAGACGAAGAACTGAAAGAAAGGAAAAAGCCATACATAATCTTTATACATTCACAGTGCTTAGGATGTGTTAGGGTTACATTCAGCACTCTAGTGCACGTCTAAATCGCTTTGAGACGTTGTGAGTGTACACACCTTGAATAAAGCTACTACATGTATTTTACTTTAAAATTACTCAGAATTTGTTACAGTTACCAAAGATAATTAGACCTACTGTAGTCTACTCAATGCCACAGCCAGCCCTTTTCTACTGTAAACTGTCCAAATTCGAGACATAATAACCCAACTCCAAATGCTACAGCCAGCCATTTTCTACTGTAAACTGTCCAAATTGAGACATAAGAACCCAACTCTGTAATTATTTTGGTTTCCGAAGGACAAAGAAAGGTAAGTGTAGAGGCCTAATAAAGAATGTATTTCATCATATTGTTTTTCAGTCTTTATTAGATCCATCGAGATTTTAGATCTAGATCTAGAAAGTAACTGTAGATTAGAAATTAAACAAATACGTCCTTTGTATGAATGTTGTTCCTTTTCTTTGTTTAAGGACATAACCAGATCTGGATGTGTTTCCTTTACAAATCTAGATCTAGTAAATCTAAATTAAATGATTGAATTGATCAGATGATTTCCATAGGGGAAGCCTAAGTCGTAGCTACATGCATAGCACTAGCCAGGCATACACATACACCTCTAAAGTACATGTATAACTTAAGTGTAGTATAGTAATAGTAGAGAACCGAATACTTCAACAAATTATTAACTTAATTTCTTTTAACGTTGTCAAAGTTTTCTACTGTTACTAATTTACTGCTTTTACTGCTACTGTTGTTATTGCTAGTACTAATATTTCTACTGCTGCTGCTGCTGTTATTGCTAGTACTAATATTTCTACTACTACTACTACTACTGCTACTACTACTACTACTACTACTACTACTACTACTACTACTACTACTACTACTACTTCTACTACTACTACTACTACTACTACTACTACTGCTGCTACTACTACTACTACTGCTATTGCTACTGCTGCTGCTGCTATTGCTATTGCTACTGCTGCTGCTATTGCTGCAACTGCTGCTGCTGTTGTTGCTACTACTACTACTACTGCTGCTGCTACTACTACTACTACTACTACTACTACTACTACTACTACTACTACTACTACTACTACTACTACTACTACTACTACTACTACTACTACTACTACTACTACTAGTGAAGGTAATGATATAAAATAACAATGTGAAAGCACCATATGAACAAATATGAGAAAATATAAGGAATAACCATAAAAATATTCTGGCCATTATGGGGATCGAACCCGAGACCCATGTGTCGGCACCCATCATCTCGCTGAAAAGAAAGCGTGCTACCAACCGAGCTTTCTACTACGTTGTGAGTAGGTGTACACAACTGAATTTTAAAGCTACTATTTACTGTCACTATTTACTTTCACAGTGCTCAGAATGTGCTTGTGTTACATCTCATCACTGTAAATTACGCTGATGTGTTGTGTGTGCGCACAGCTTGAATTAAGCTACAATTTGAAGAGAGCTGTTTTTGAGGTTTCTTGGCAAATCTTTCAATCTCTACTCGCGCCCCCATATTTCACTACTGTTCAGAGGTAAAAGCCTCAAAGTGAGTTTTGAAAAAGAAAAACTAGTTATCCCCAAAAACTGGAGCCTATCCTTTACGCCAAATAGTGTTTCCTACTTGTTGTTTCTATGTCTTTCTTTGTTACTGAGTAAGGGTGGGCCACCCCGAAAAATATATCTGTTTTGTCCCATTTTCGATCTGTTAGGTCTTTCATTACTGTTCTATATTCATCTTCCTTAGTTATTGGCCTTTTGCAGTTGTATTCCTTTTATCACTTGATTTGCTTATGAAAGCAGCAAAGGTTTCTTGCCGCTTGGGCACCTTGGACTAGAGTTATGCTACTGCTACTGCTGCTGCTGCTGTTGCTGCTGCTGCTGCTGCTGTTGCTGCTACTACTACTACTACTACTACTACTGCTGCTACTACTACTGCTACTCTACTACTACTACTACCACCTACTACTACTACTACTACTACTAGTACTACTACTACTGCTGCTGCTGCTGCTACTATTACTACTACTACTACTACTACTACTACTACTACTACTACTACTACTACTACTACTACTACTACTACTACTAAGTTTTTACTGCATTCGCCATATAGACAGGGAAGGAGGAGAAGAGAAACATTGTTGTAGATTGAGCGCACAAACCAAGTTAGATTCAAGACTTATTAGATAAGAAGCACAGCAAATTATTTGCTGGTATTTGTAGGCAGAAACAGGTTTCGTCTTACTCTGAGATGGGTTCAATTTTTGGATCATGATATATGAAAGTCGTGGAGTATCTGGTCTCACTGACTGAAAAATACAAGTTTAAAAAAAATACAACAATCAATCATTTCATTTTTAAAAATTGAACATTAAAAGATTAATTTAAAAAAGCACCCAAAATTTTGAAACTTAAAAGATCTCAGAATAGAAGTATAACGAAAAGGAACTGATTAAGTTGGTTTTAAATCGTTATATATATATATAGAATATGTATTTTTTAAACATTTCATTACACACTTAAACCTCATTATACGGCCATATGTTGTACTAGTGGTAACTTGGAATTATAAAGGGAACGCCGTTAAATAAATATCACCGTCCATCTCATGAAAGGGCCTATGTGCATTTTTCAAGTTTTTCAGTAGAGCTTTTTTAAAGATTTCAGAGCAATTTCTCGTGATCAAACTTGATGATTGTTTCAAAAATTGTGAACATTCTGCCCTCAAATTTTTAAATAACATTCCTTTAGATATATGTCATCGACCTAAAGAGTGAAATTACTGATGTTTGCTAAATTTCACAAACAAATTTAGGAAAAATGTGCTATACACCCCTTCGTTAGATGTTGAAAATGTCAACGATGTCTCCCAAAGCTCATACGCTCAATACCTCATTGTCTTGATAGTAGAAAATCTGTTCTCATGATCTTCTTGACTTAAGTGCTGCCTTTGACGCAATAGACCAGAAAATACTTCTTAAAAAGGCTCAATATTTTTTTAGTGGACAAGCCCTTGGCGGGTTTAGATCTTACTTGTCTAACAGAACACAATTCATAATGATTGAACATCAATTTGAATCTAATTCTGTCCCCCTAAAGTATGGTGTGCCTCAAGATTTAGTTCTTGGACCGCTTTGGTACACCCTCTACACAGAGCCCTCTAGCTATCATAAACAGCTTCAATGTTAATTATCGTATGTATGCTGATGACATCATTTTGTATCGATGATGAAATATTTGTCACCAGAAAGGCTGAAGAATTTGTTGTGGCAATTATGTCATGGATGATATCCAATAAGCTAAAATTGAATGAGGACAAGACTGAAATTATGCAATTGAGCAAGAAAACTTTGAGTAAAAATGTTTTTGTTTTAAAAAAATTAAAATATCAGAATCAAGTATTGATGTTACCTGTAAATATGTTCGAAATCTTGGATGTTGTTTAGATCATGAACTTTTGATGATAGGACATGTGACTAAAACAATTCAGAGCTGCAATTTGCATTTGAAGAATATTAGCAAGATACGGTTTATTTTAGACCAAGCAACAACAAAAATGCTTGTTATATCACTTATTCTTAGTCGTATGGATTATTACAATGCTCTATTTACATCTGCCTCAAAATATTTGATTCAGAGATTGAAAAAGTTTCAGAATAAGGCGACTAGGCTAATTAACTTAACTAAACAAAGTGAGCCAATTACGCCAGTATTTAAAGAACTACACTGGCTCTCAGTAAGTTACAAGATAGATTTTAAGATCCTTTGTCATTGTAACAAATGTTTAAACAGTCTTGCCCCATCTTATTTACAAGAGCTGGTCAGTTTTTACATACTCAAAAGAATATTAAGATCATCAAATGCCCTC
Source organism: Doris montereyensis (assembly GCA_037039925.1). Taxonomy (NCBI): domain Eukaryota; kingdom Metazoa; phylum Mollusca; class Gastropoda; order Nudibranchia; family Dorididae; genus Doris; species Doris montereyensis. Next base: position 208,055 of record JAXRKP010000680.1, on the reverse strand, counting down.
TTAATCACCATGCCAACTAAAAGATCATCTTTTATTGGAAAGTCATTCAGTCATGCTGCCCCTTTTATGGAATAATATCTCTTTGAAAACTAGAAACAACCCTTCATTTCAAACTTTTAAAATGAATCTTAAGACCAAATTTTTTATGAGAGATTTTTGTTCCTCTTAGTTTAAAAGCTGTTTTATTAAACTTAAAGGGTTTTTAAAACTGTAACTAACATCATTTTTCATTACTTTTTTATTGGTTGATTACTGTGTTTTTTATATAATCTGTAATTGTGTCAATGATATTTTACTGTATAGCGCCATCGAGCATTTCGGTGGATGAGAGGCGCTCAATAAATGCATTATTATTATCATTTTTATAAAACTGGCTATTTGCAACATCTAACAAAAGGTTTGATGCATAATTCATAGCCTCATTATGGTGGCCTAGGGGTAGGCTGCTTGACTTAGGATCGCATGGCCCCTTGTTCGAATCCTGTTCTAGGCATCGCCATTATGTCCTTGGGAAAGTCATATTATATGTGTTTCCTCACCAGACTCAGGTTGAAATAAATATCTGGCAAGAGGCATCAAATTATGTCAGAATGCTAGTACAGATGCTTAATAGACTGTAGTACTATATGCTTCCTCAGGGAGACTTAGTATTGATGTGGCCTACCAGGGAGACTTTGAATTGATATGGCCTGCCAGGGAGATTTTGAATTGATATGGCCTACCAGGGAGACTTTGAATTGATGTTGCCTGCCAGGGAGATTTTGAATTGATATGGCCTACCAGGGAGACTTTGAATTGATGTTGCCTACCAGGAGACTTTGAATTGATGTGGCCTACCAGGGAGACTAAGTATTGATGTGGCCTACCAGGGAGATTTTGAATTGATATGGCCTACCAGGGAGACTTTGAATTGATATGGCCTACCAGGGAGATTTTGAATTGATATGGCCTACCAGGGAGACTTTGAATCGATGTGGCCTACCAGGAGATTTTGAATTGATATGGCCTACCAGGGAGACTTTGAATTGATATGGCCTACCAGGGAGACTTTGAATTGATATTGTCTACCAGGGAGACTTTGAATTGATGTGGCCTACCAGGGAGACTTTGAATTGATATGTCCTAAAAGGGAGATTTTGAATTGATATGTCCTAAAAGGGAGATTTTGAATTGATATGGCCTACCAGGAGACTTTGAATTGATATGGCCTACCAGGGAGACTTTGAATTGATGTTGCCTACCAGGGAGACTTTGAATTGATGTGGCCTACCAGGGAGACTTTGAATTGATATGGCCTACCAGGGAGACTTTGAATTGATGTTGCCTACCAGGGAGACTTTGAATTGATGTGGCCTACCAGGGAGACTTTGTATTGATGTGGCCTACCAGGGAGATTTTGAATTGATATGGCCTACCAGGGAGATTTTGAATTGATATGGCCTACCAGGGAGATTTTGAATTGATATGGCCTACCAGGGAGATTTTGAATTGATATGGCCTACCAGGGAGATTTTGAATTGATATGGCCTACGAGGAGACTTTGATTAAAGTCGGTGAGCCTGCATTTGTGTGGAGATTGGAGACTAAACTTTTCTTTATCTTTCTCTTTGGGTTGGGTTTTTTTTATTACGAACACCATTCTTTGTTATAGCAGTAAGAAACATAAATTCCCCCTTATAGTAAAGAAATCAATAAGTTTTATTTGACATTTTTCAAAACAATTTACTAAAACTAACAATCTATTCGGTATTCCATAACATTCAAGACTTTAATCGAAATAATGTGAACAGAAAAAACAACATAGTAGCAACAACAAAAACAAAAACAGAAACAAAACAAAATTCATCTTTGTATTTCTGAACACTACATGATTTGTCAACTAAACGAATGGTGAGTTTGGTACATTGAAAAGATCTATCATTTTTATCTTATTAACTATCAACCATTGTGAAACGATTGGATTCTGATAAGTGTATGTATCAAAATTAATCATGGATGAAACATGTCAGATGGGCATGTTAATCTTTATTTGGTAGCACGCGATAAAATGCCCGGTCCTCCTCTGACGTCACTAGCGGTGTATATCAGGTATACACATCCGTGTATTCCCGAATAGAAACTAAGTAAATCTTTGTATCCTCTAACGTCACTAGCGGTGTATATCAGGTATCCACATCCGGTGTATTCCCGAATAGAAACTAAGTACATCTTTGTATCCTCTAACGTCACTAGCGGTGTATTCTCGGAATAGAAACTAAGTAAATTTTTGTATCCTCTGACATCACTAGCGGTATATTCTCGAAAAGAAACTAAGTAAATTTTTGTATCCTCTGACGTCACTAGCGGTGTATTCTCGAATAGAAACTAAGTAAATCTTTGTATCCTCTAAGGTTACTAGCGTATTCTCGAATAGAAACTAAGTAAATCTTTTCTATCCTCTAACGTTACTAGCGGTGTATTCTCGAATAGAAACTAAGTAAATTTTTGTATCCTCTGACGTCACTAGCGGTGTATTCTCGAATAGAAACTAAGTAAATTTGTGTATCCTCTGACGTCACTAGCGTGTATATCAGGTATCCACATCCGTGTATTCCCGAATAGAAACTAATTAAATCTTTGTATCCTCTAACGTCACTAGCGGTGTATTCTCGGAATAGAAACTAAGTAAATCTTTGTATCCTCTGACGTCACTAGCGGTGTATTCTCGAATAGAAACTAAGTAAATCTTTGTATCCTCTAACGTCACTAGCGGTGTATTCTCGAATAGAAACTAAGTAAATTTGTGTATCCTCTGACGTCACTAGCGGTGTATTCTCGAATAGAAACTAAGTAAATCTTTGTATCCTCTAACGTCACTAGCGGTGTATTCTCGAATAGAAACTAAGTAAATTTTTGTATCGTCTAACGTCACTAGCGGTGTATTCTCGAATAGAAACTAAGTAAATCTTTGTATCCTCTAACGTCACTAGCGGTGTATTCTCGAATAGAAACTAAGTAAATCTTTGTATCCTCTAACGTCACTAGCGGTGTATATCAGGTATCCACATCCGGTGTATTCCCGAATAGAAACTAAGTACATCTTTGTATCGTCTAACGTCACTAGCGGTGTATTCTCGGAATAGAAACTAAGTAAATTTTTGTATCCTCTAACATTACTAGCGGTATTTCCCGGAATAGAAACTAAGTAAATTTTTGTATCCTCGAACGTTACTAGCGGTGTATTCCCGGAATAGAAACTAAGTAAATCTTTGTATTTCTCTGTCCTGATCTTATTGGGCTCAGCTTTTAGGCTTTGCAGTTGAAAAGCTTTCACATTTGACTGACGGTGATTCAAATTGAGTTGTTTGTGTCCAGCATCAAAGAGACTGATCTTATAAAAGTTTGTTGAAGGGCATTCTTTTGTCACCCTCACCTCTATCATTCTGGTCAAGTTCACCTGTTCCTTCTCAGCATCAGCTTCTCATCTCAAGCTCAGCACCTCCAGATCTTCTTCTGACAGCAGTCTAAAATTGAGGACGTCACTGTGTTGCAATAGATGCACCATGTATGGATGGTCGCTTCTTTTAGCCAGAGAGAATATGGGAAGAAGAAGCTGGGATGGCACAAGCAAACAGGTTGCCAGCATTCTTTAACTTTAAGGCTGTGTTGATGGTGCTGTACACTGAGTCTTCCTCGCTTTGTCCATGGAAAAACTCAACATACCGCAGTGACACTTCTTTTGAGCTGTTTACCATGGAAATATTCAAAATACCGGAGTGACACGTCTTTCAGATTTGTTGAGTTGTTTACCATGGAAAGATTCAAAATACCGAAGTGAGACGTCTTTCAGATTTGTTAAGTTGTTTACCATGGAAAGATTCAAAATACCGAAGTGACACGTCTTTCAGATTTGTTGAGTTGTTTACCATGGAAAGATTCAAAATACCGCAGGGAGAACTCTTTCAGATTTGTTGAGCTGTTTACTATGGAAACATTCAAAATACCTGTGTAACACCTCTTTCAGATTTGTTAAGATCAAAGGTAAGCACCTGAACGGCGATTAGGCGGTCCCGCCCTCCATGAGTCTCCTGCTGCCTTGCAGGCGGGTATTGATTGACCAAAGATTAAGGGACTTAACCCTGACAGAAAATAACAACCTGCTGCCCTGCAGGCTGGTTTTGAGCAACCAAAGGCTAAGGGAGTTAACCCTGACAGAAAACAACAAGGCCCAGTAAGGGGCCTCAAGGTGGCAGCCCCGCCATCCACCTAGGGTACAGTGGGCCAATCCCTGCTTATCCAAAACCAAACCGATTAAAGTAATACATATAATGATATACCCAGCTTGAACTTTCGAAGACGACTCTGGAAAAGAACACGGAATGTGATTTTTGGAACACGGAATGTTAGGGCAATTAATGGAAAGGAGTTAGAATTAGCTGAAGAAATGGAAAAATTCAAAGTAGCCATTTTGGCTATTACAGAAACAAAGAAAAAAGGACAAGGAATAGAAAATGTAGGACCAAATCATACTTTAATCTTCTCAGGAGTAAATGTCAAAGATAGAGCTAGAGCAGGAGTAGACCTCGTACTGCATAAAAGGCAAGAAAAGCTACTAGAAAGTGAAAGGCAGATGGATCAGAAGGATAGCACAATAGAAGGAAAGTGACAAATGTATAAAGAAACAGTCCTCAGTTGTACTGAAGAGGTATATGGAAGGAAACAAATTAAAGGAGATAGGAAAAGAACAGCATGGTGTGATAAGAATCTCAAGACTAAGATCAAAGAAAAGAAGGATACCTTGAAGAAATACTTGCAAACAAAGAGACCAGATGATAGGATAGATTCCGTGAGTAAAAGAATTATCGCCAAAGAGGAAGTTAGGAAAGCAAAACAGGAACAGTGGGAAGAGTTTGGACAAAGACTTCAAAAAGCTATCAAGGAAATCAAAAGCTGTTCTGGGCAGCAATGAAGAGCATGAGAAAGACCAAAGCATGCCCAATACGACATATTAAGAATACCAAAGGAGACAGCGAAATCATGGAAACGTGGAGAAACTATTCTAAACAATTACATAATAATATGAAACAAGGAGTATAGATCAATTCATAAGAGTAACAAGTAATCCAGATGAGATAGCTGAAGGTGTAGATATCTCAATGGACTACTACTACTACTACTACTACTACTACTACTACTACTACTACTACTACTACTACTACTACTACTACTACTACTACTACTACTACTACTACTACTACTACTACTACTACTACTACTACTACTACTACTACTACTACCACTACTGCTAGTACTACTGCTACTTCTACTCCTACCGCTATTACTGCTGTTGCTGTTGCTGCTACTACTGCTGTTGCTGTTGCTGCTGCTACTGTTACTACTACTACTACTTCTCCTACTATTCAACCAAGGAAGACAGAACAATCATGTGACGTTTTAGATATAACCCTTTGCCATACAACAAACCTGGAATACTTATACTTAACCAGTCACCACACAGTGTGATGTCAATGACAAAAGGGAGTAAGAAGAAAAGGTGGTGTGTGTGGGGGGGGGGGGGGGGACAGTGGTTGGGCTGTCGGACTGGGGATCATAAGGTCCGACTCAACTCATGTGCTAATGGGTACCAGCACTAGCTTGGGAGTAACAACGCGAGTCAGACCGGCCTCCTGGCCAGGAGGTGATTATTAGCACCTGTTCACGCTATTGAAACCTGGATAAGCTCTGGCTCTATGGGCTGTAACGGCCTTGAACGAACTTTATTTAAAGGCAAGAAAAATATACACAGCTATAAATTTGGAAAATCCATCTTATCTTTGAAACCTCGAATCAACAATGACTAATGTAAATACTTACTAGGATTTGCTTCCGATCCTTCATCAAATATGTCCGACAAATTGACTTTTTTGGCAACAGGCGTTTTATTAAAGGCGTTTCTCTGTGGTCAGGGCCCGATCGGTCCACAAACCGGCGCAGGCAGGAATAGAACTTGCATTGCTTGTTCACTTTAGAACTGTCTATATATTCTGTTTCAATTAGACAAAATCACAACACAGTCACTTCATGTAACAAAAAAGACTGTTAACACAACACAAGGTTGCATAAAGACAAAATGAATGAATATTCTTTAAAAGACAAAAGGAAAACAACCAAAAAAACAACAACAAAAAGACAAAAGTAGCATGGTTGGTAATAAATGGTAGAGCATTTTCTTTTCATGGCGTAACGATGGGTGCCGATACAAATGTCGCGGGTTCGGTTCTGTCTGGTGCACAAATTTGTTTCTGTTTTCTATCTATTTCTTTGTCTTTCTTGCTAGTTTGTTGGAGCTTTAACATCAATTTCAGGTTCTTATTTTCCACTTTCCACATACCCCTTGCTTAATGTTTGATTGTCATAAAGATGGAAGGGCTTGGAATCAGTGTTAATTTGATTCCAAAACTTGAATATTCAGTATCTATTTGATTCCAAAACTTCAATATTCAGTATCTATTTGATTCCAAAACTTGAATATTCAGTATCTATTTGATTCTAAAACTTGAATATTCAGTATCTATTTGATTCTAAAACTTGAATATTCAGTATCTATTTGATTCTAAAAATATTCATTATCTAATATTCATTATCTATTTGATTCCAAAACTTGAATATTCAGTATCTATTTGATTCTAAAACTTGAATATTCAGTATCTATTTGATTCTAAAACTTGAATATTCAGTATCTATTTGATTCCAAAACTTCAATATTCAGTATCTATTTGATTCTAAAACTTCAATATTCAGTATCTATTTGATTCTAAAACTTGAATATTCAGTATCTATTTGATTCTAAAACTTCAATATTCAGTATCTATTTGATTCTAAAACTTCAATATTCAGTATCTATTTGATTCCAAAACTTGAATATTCAGTATCTATTTGATTCTAAAACTTCAGTATTCAGTATCTATTTGATTCTAAAACTTCAGTATTCAGTATCTATTTGATTCTAAAACTTCAGTATTCAGTATCTATTTGATTCTAAAACTTCAGTATTCAGTATCTATTTGACTTCAAAACTTCAATAATCAATATCTATTTGATTTTTTTTTAAAGTGGAATCACCCAACACTATCATGGAGTTACATTGTATTATGGTGCTTATGATTAGATTTACCCAAATCCACAATTAAAGTGATCTCAGGGATTTTTGTAGGATTTTAAATTTAGCTCGGACTGTCCTGTAAACAGCAATGGGATCTTTAACGTGCACAGAGTGTTGTGATCTACGCACGGGATCTCCTTTTTATCCTCCGTCTTCGTTGGGACTAGGTGTCCATCCACCTACCTCCAAAACACTTGCCACCAGACATAATCTGAAACCCATCGTTACATCTGCGTTAGAACCCATCGTCTCGCTATTAAAAGCTACATCTTAAAAGCTACATCTGCGTTAGAACCCATCGTCTCGCTATTAAAAGAGAGTGTGCTAGGAACAATGCTAACTATTCATTTCTGGCCATAACACTTCAGTATGGCATTTCCCTTAGCTCTGGAAAAAAACACTAAATGAAATGGAACATGACACAATATAATACAGAATTAAATGGAACATGACACAATATAATACAGAATGAAATGGAACATGACACAATATAATACAGAATGAAATGGAACATGACACAATATAATACAGAATGAAATGGAACATGACAATATAATACAGAATGAAATGGAACATGACACAATATAATACAGAATGAAATGGAACATGACACAATATAATACAGAATGAAATGGAACATGAAAAAATATAATACAGAATGAAATGGAACATAACAATATAATACAGAATGAAATGGAACATGACACAATATAATACAGAATGAAATGGAACATGACACAATATAATACAGAATGAAATGGAACATGACACAATATAATACAGAATGAAATGGCACATGACAATATAATACAGAATAAAATGGAACATGACACAATATAATACAGAATGAAATGGAACATGACACAATATAATACAGAATGAAATGGAACATGACACAATATAATACAGAATGAAATGGAACATGACACAATATAATACAGAATGAAATGGAACATGACACAATATAATACAGAATGAAAAACAAGAGCTCTTCCTTTATAGAAATTAGTTTAGTCATTTCCTGATTTGCTAATATATTTTTTTAAGTGGTAAAAAAACTCTATGCTGAAACAACAAGATGGAACTCTTGGACAAACGTTTGAGTGAGCTAACTCAGAATTGCCATTTCTTTCTTAACCCTGGGCCTACGTTTGAGTGAGCTAACTCAGGATTGGCAACCCTTGGCCTACGTTTGAGTGAGCTAACTCAGAATTGCCATTTCTTTCTTAACCCTGGGCCTACGTTTGAGTGAGCTAACTCAGGATTGGCATTTCTCCCTTAACCCTTGGCCTATGTTTGAGTGAACTAACTCAGGATTGCCATTTCTCCCTTAACCCTTGGCCTATGTTTGAGTGAGCTAACTCAGGATTGCCATTTCTCCCTTAACCCTTGGCCTATGTTTGAGCGAGCTAAGTCAGGATTGCCATTTCTTCCTTAACCCTTTATACTCAGGGTTGCCATTTCTTCCTTAACCCTTGGTCTATGATTGAGTAAGGTAACACGGGATTGCCATTTCTTCCTTATTTCAGGATTGCCATTTCTTCCTTATCTCAGGATTGCCATTTCTTCCTTATTTCAGGATTGCCATTTCTTCCCTTATCTCAGGATTGCCATTTCTTCCTTATTTCAGGATTGCCATTTCTTCCTTATCTCAGGATTGCCATTTCTTCCTTATTCAGGATTGCTATTTCTTCCTTATCTCAGGATTGCCATTTCTTCCTTAACTCAGGATTGCCATTTCTGCCTCCACTCAGGATTACCATTTCTTCCTTCATTCAAGGTTGCTATTTTCTTCCTTAACTCAGGATTGCCATTTCTTCCTTAATCCAAGGTTGGCCTATGTTTGAGTGAGCTAACTCAGGATTGCCATGTCTTCCTTAACTCAGATTGCCATTTTCTTACTTCGCTTCAGGATTGTCATTTCTTCCTTAACTCAGGATTGCCATTTCTTCCTTAAATCAGGATTGCCATTTCTTCCTTAAATCAGGATTGTCATTTCTTCCTTAACTCCGGATTGTCATCTCTTCCTTAACTCAGAATTGTCATTTCTTCCTTAACTCCGGATTATCATTTCTTCCTTAACTCAGCATTGCCATTTTCTTCCTTCGCTCAGGATTATCATTTCTTCCTGAACTCAGGATTGCCATGTCTTCCTTAAATCAGGATTGTCACTTTTTTCTTATCTCAGCATTGCGATTTCTTCCTTAACTCAGGATTGCCATTTCTTCCTTAGCTCAGGATTGCCATTTCTTCCTTAACTCCTTAATTGCCATTTCTTACTTAACTCAGGATTGCCATTTCTTACTTAACTCAGGATTGCTATTTCTTCCTTAACTCAGGATTGCTATTTCTTCCTTCACTCAGGATTGCTATTTCTTCCTTCACCCAGGATTGCCATTTTCTTGCTTCACTCAAGATTGCCCTTTTCTTCCTTCACTCAGGATTGTCATTTCTTCCTAACAGGATTGCCATTTTCTTCCTTCGCTCAGGATTGCTATTTCTTCCTTAACTCAGGATTTCCATTTCTTCCTTCACTCCAGATTGCCCTTTTCTTCCTTCACTCAGGATTGTCATTTCTTCCTTAACAGGATTGCCATTTTCTTCCTTCGCTCAGGATTGCTATGTCTTCCTTATCTCAGGATTTCTATTTCTTCCTTAACTCAGGATTGCTATTTCTTCCTTATCTCAGGATTTCTATTTCTTCCTTCACTCAGGATTGCCATTTTCTTCCTTCACTCAGGATTACCATTTCTTCCTTAATTCACAATTACCACGTTTATCCCAATTCCAAGGCAAGGAAAAAAACATGAGGCAAATTCAATAACTGAAGAAAAAAAACACGGAGGAAAACGACATGGTTACAATGATGACTTACCTTCAGTCGGATTCATAGACATGAATGGTAATTTCGGCCATAGGCTGATAGGATTGAGGACCGTCAATACATGTTTGCGTCAGTCTGATCACAGCGTCTCCTTTTTGACACTTAGTGTTGTTTAAGAAAACTTTTTTTACGTCTGTTTGTGAATAAAATCCAACTATTAAGCTGTGGAAAGAGACAAATATGCAAATAACTTGTTTAGTTTAGCATAATACATAATAAGAATTGTGTCTCATGGAAAAAATGGATGTTCCTGAATAAAAACATGAAAAGAAGATGTGTTGAAGCATTTTGTAATACATAAATGGCAAAGGCTATTTGGGAAATACATCACAACAGTAAATATGAACCAGAATCTTATCAAAAGAACTTCAAAGTCACATAAAACAAAATTAAACTAAACCATCTCTGTTTGTACAGAGAAATTTAAAAATATGATTCTGAACTGTTGTCAAATCTGAGCACTGAACTTGATAATATCGGGGTGGGGCGCTATACAAGTACTATTTATTATTATTATTATTATTATTATTATTATTATTATTATTATTATTATTATTATTATTATTATTATTATTATTATTATTACTATTATTATTATTATTATTATTATTATTATTATTATTATTATTATTAAGAGATCTTGACCATTTGCCTTGCTCTTCTCTCTCTCTTCTTCTTTGTAATGGGAACATGGGTTATTTGAGCGCCGAGAGAGTCCTGTTAAGGGCGACAAAGTCACTTATGTCTTCAGCTGGCTTTGAAGTCAATTGTGGGTCCTGCGGCTTAATTCTGTGGCGATCAGGTCCCCATTAATTACATAGTGCTCATTGGGTACATCTCTCAAGGGTGACCAGTTTGCATTCTTCAACATTTGTGATAATATATTACGCGGCATGGGAGGAGCTGACAACAATTATTACTCTATTTACCCTTGCCCCGTGGTATCGGTGGTCGAATGGTTAGGCTGCCGGACTGGGGATCATGGAGTCCCTGGTTCAAATCCTGGCAAAACCAGGCCCGATGTTATGTTCCTTAGGAAAGACACTTAACACGCATTTCTCCCACTCGACCCCAACTGCAAAATGGGTAGAAGCGCTAGCTTGGAAATAAAAACCTGCATCAGACTAACGTCCTGTCCAGGAAGTGATTATTATCACCTGCTACGCTTCATGCTATAGAAACCGGGATAAGTTTCAGCTCTATAAGCCGTAATAGCCTTGAAGGAATTTTACTTACTTACTTACTTACTTACTTACTTACCCTTGCTTCCATTCATCGGCAAAATGAGCCAGGGTGTTGAGACCTGCCACGAACCAAGTATACAAAGGAAAATCCACGTCAGGAGCTTTTTGCGAGGACGCTTCATTTTGTTCTGTGAAAAGCATTTTTTTTTTAAAGATCATTCTAGTCATGTGTTGGAAAGAATTTGAGGGTTTTTGCAATGAAATTTTTCAGTCAACTTCACCATAAAGAACTAAAACAACATGAAAATTGGTAATCTATTTTATTTTATAACCCAAAACTGTTAATCAAATTGTGATTTTTAAGGGGAAAGGTGGCACTCAAAGTATCAAAATAGGGTGGTAGCATTTTCTTTCAGTTCAACTCATCTGCTTCCCTTCAGTACAAGTCATTTATGATAAATTTTTGCAAAAGAATAATTTTCATGAATAATTTGTATATTTTCTATAGGGGATTTTTCTTTTGACTTTTTTCCATGAACTGTTGTGTTGTGCACACACATATATAATCTGTGTATTGAACCATGAACTGCTGTTGTGTTGTGCACACACATATATAATCTGTGTATTGAACCATGAACTGCTGTTGTGTTGTGCACACACATATATAATCTGTGTATTGAACCATGAACTGCTGTTGTGTTGTGCACACACACATATAATCTGTGTATTGAACCATGAACTGCTGTTGTGTTGTGCACACACATATATAATCTGTGTATTGAACCATGAACTGCTGTTGTGTTGTGCACACACATATATAATCTGTGTATTGAACCATGAACTGCTGTTGTGTTGTGCACACACATATAAATCTGTGTATTGAACCATGAACTGCTGTTGTGTTGTGCACACATATAATCTGTGTATTGAACCATGAACTGCTGTTGTGTTGTGCACACATATAATCTGTGTATTGAACCATGAACTGTTGTGCACACATATAATCTGTGTATTGAACCATGAACTGCTGTTGTGTTGTGCACACATATAATCTGTGTATTGAACCATGAACTGCTGTTGTGTTGTTTAACTTGGTTGCCATGAGAAACAGTCACCATCTTGAATTTTAATGTTTTTTGTTAACAGTTTTTTTTTAAATAGCTATTTAGAAAAACTTGAAGACCAAATCACTCCAAACAAAACTTGAAGACCAAATCACTCCAAACTTCACATACAAATTCTTCAAAGCAATGCACATAAAACTTCAAAACGAAGTGCAGACTTTTATTTTTATCCATGTTTTTATGTTTCTCTTAGTTTGACACAATATATAACCCATACAAATTATTTATTAAAAAATTGTTTTTTTGCAAAAAGTATAAGTACTTTGGAAAAAAAGGCTCTTGAAAGTTTGTTTGTGCAGTAAATGGCTATTTACATGCAAAATTTCATGAAAGAATATACATCAATAAGGCCAACTAGCTAAGTTCGAAAAAGACGCAATATAAATTTTTCATAACACTAAAAATATACAAAAATACCAAAAAAAGTCAAAAGGAAAAAGAAACGGTTTCAGAACCTGCATATCCCCTTAATCTAATCTAATGGAATAAATAGTTGTTAAAGAAAATAGAAATTTTATTTCTTAGCTCTATGTTCTTCTAAAGGTATCCATTGCAATTGATTCATATTGAAATGGTATTTCCTTTAAGCGTACGTAAAATTATCATTTACTAAGAGGGCTGTATTCTTTTGCACCTTCTCAGACACAGCTACCATAAACTAAGATTATATTTTTGTACAGTACAATTCCTTCAAGGCCATTACTACAGCCCATAGAGCCAGA
>JAXRKP010000680.1:165000-190000 GCA_037039925.1 Doris montereyensis | reverse complement strand
ATAGCTGGATACTCATTCACACCAGAGTCAAGTAAGGAAAATAGAGTGAAGTACCTCTCATAAAAGTACAACGTTGTGAAAAAACCCCACCTCTGCCAGCCATTGAGCTTGAACCAGTGTCGTATATATATATATATATGTATCAGGTTGTAAGCTTTCGGTTTATGGGGGAAAAAATAAAATTAAAATTTTGGCACTTACAACTTTTGAACAGAGCGATAGCGTTATATTACCACCATCGTCATCTGTCTGATTTGGGAAAAAAAACCAAAACGCATGAACTATAAATCTAAAAACTTAAATTTGACTAAAGAATAAACTGCTTTGCCTTCTCAGAACTCACGTGTAAGAAGTCTTTTTAACCCTTTCATTTCTATTTCATCCAAATCTTTGCTGCCATCCCCAGAAATGTTCCTTGCTTGTAAATTAAACATTTGTAGCACGGTTTGGATTGGCATCTCCGTCTGCACATCAGAATTCTGTTGTTCCTTGTAAATAAAAAGACAAAAGAACACGATGGACAACAAAGTCTAAATTTCTTACCAACCCCAAATGGCAGTAAGAGCAAGACCGAATTCAACTTTTGTTTATACTAAGCGCCAAAGGAATTGAACTAAAATTCAAAATACTATAGCAAGCGATCTACCAGGGGGGGGGGGGGGATTTAATGAAACAAAAAACTTGATTTTTTCATTCACCCAACACTGTAACCACCATCTCACATGACAAGATAATGCTATTAAGTTTACTGGTCTAAAAATGGAAGACCTAGGAATAGACAACACATTTCCAAATTAGAGTACAATTCATTATTGCTTGTTAAAGCCTGTTAGAGAGACTTTGTATTGCTAGATTTATAACCAAAATGACTTGGATGATTTTCAAAAAATGTTGTAATGTCACTAGTGATACGCTCCTCAATCGAAGCTGTAGCCATCTTGTTTGTTTTCAAAACAAAACAGTCCCAACCCTGAATACCAATAACTACTGTGAAGTTTGAGAGCTCAAAATGTCTTTAAAACAACACCCTGTTAAAAATCGCCACAAAGCCATTGAGATGTATGTTGCAGGGATGAATATTATAGAAATTGCTTTATACAGTGGAACGTCTCAAATCGGGAACCCCGGGGGTTGGGGGAACCGGGGAACCGGAGAACCCGGGAAACCGGAGAATCGGGGAACCCGGGAACCCGGAGAATCGGGGAACCCGGAGAATCGGGAACCCGGGAACCCGGGAACCCGGAGAATCGGGGAACCCGGAGAATCGGGAACCCGGGAATCGGGAACCCGGAGAATCGGGGAACCCGGAGAATCGGGGAACCCGGAGAATCGGGGAACCCGGAGAATCCGGGAACCGGAGAACCCGGGAATCGGAGAACCCGGAGAATCGGGAACCCGGAGAATCGGGAACCCGGAGAACCCGGGAATCGGAGAACCCGAGAATCGGGGAACCCGGAGAATCGGGAACCCGGAGAATCGGGGAACCCGGGGAATCGGGAACCCGGGGAATCGAGGAACCCGGGAATCGGGGAACCCGGAGAATCGGGAACCCGGGGAATCGGAATCCCGGCCATCCGGGAAGACTTCCCAGGGAGCAGAATGTTTTCGATATATTTTACCTCTCTAAACGGGAAAGGTCCCGGCTAATCGGGACAATTTTTATGGGCTTGCATTGATTATCATCCCCATTTCCCCGTATTTATTTATTTATTCCAACACTCACTTTTTATTCCAATTTAGTATCTGTGTTAGCAAAAATCAATTATTGCACTGTCATAGTCTTTTATTGCCCACCTCATCCATCAATCGCAAGGGTGGACACGAGAGGAGATTTAACGATCCACCATGCCTTTTTGATTACGTGTCTTATCTATCTACCGTCCAAGGAAGACAGATTGTGAGTATGAGTGACATCTTTGATGAACGCCATCTTCGTTAAATTGATTGACTAACTGGTCTTGTGGCAACTTGTTCATTTAATTCTGCATTTACCTCTCACAGAAGGGTTTAGGTACCTCAAACTGCTGATAAAAAACCACAATCCCTTGATCCCCGGCATATCGGGAAACCCGCAAATCGGGACGATTTTACAATCCACCAAGAGAGGTTCCACTGTACTTCAATTGTATTCATCCAACAGTCAGTAGATTATTGAAAAAAGAAAATGAAACTGGGACAGTCCTTGACAGATACAGGAGTGATAGATCTCATGTGACAACGAGTGAAGATGATGAGACAATTGTTTTAGAGCATGAAATTAACCCATGGCTCGTGCCTAAATCAGCGACAAAGTATTTGAATAGCTCTGTCTCTACAGTGAAGGGGAGGTTAATGACAATTGGTTTACATGCTTCACGTTCTTGCATTTGCATTCTGCTCAACGACAACCACCGTGACCTTGACTTTGCTAGGCACACAGCAAAATGTATTGGTACGCTCCTCAATGGAGACAGTACTTTTTTTGGACAAAAGCCGGTTCAATGTGTCACGTTCAGATGGTCGGATATGCACAGATGGAGGTGCAGAGGTGACATACATGTTTTAAGAAGAAATAAAACCAGTCCAACAAACAAAGCAATGGCGTTCTACTTTTACACAAACTGAGGGATTAGATAAAGGGAAGACCAAGCAGGATACTTCCAGTCACACTTAGCACAACGATCTAAGGAAAATCAGAGACAACACCTTGGAACCAATATCAGCAAAACATCTCCGAATATTATGGCGAAAAGCACACATCCATAGACAGTGGCAAACATTCATCACAGAGATAAGGAAAGTGAAGAGAACGGGATGAACTCATCGGCAGAAGGACATTCACTGATTCAGTCAAGTAAGTCATATGTCTTCTTCTTCTCTATAACAGCTGAATAACTCAATTCTTGAGTATTACTATCAGCGCACACATTTTGATTTAACCCAAAAAATGTTAATAAAAATTTTGATTTTATGCATATATGATGGACATATAATATGATCATCTTTTGTTCGTTATGTAGGAGTGAAAATCCTGGCCACAGCTTAATAAAGCAACTGAGTGATACTAGCCTTTGATTCCCAGGCGGCAACTGAGTGATACTAGCCTTGATTCCCAGGCGGCAACTGAGTGATACTAGCCTTTGATTCCCAGGCGGCAACTGAGTGATACTAGCCTTTGATTCCCAGGCGGCAACTGAGTGATACCAGCCTTTGATTCCCACGCGGAAACTGAGAGCTTGTGCCACACCTTTGGATTGTAACAGGTTTACTGTCAGAAAATGAGAAGAGACGTCAATGCTATCATTCCTCGACCACGTGGCATTAGTGGCTGAGTGGTTAGGCTGCCAGGCTTGGGATCATGAGGTTCCCGTTTCAATCCTAGAAAAAGTAGGCCCGACATTGTGTTCCTTGGGAAAGACACTTAACACCCCACTCGACCCAGGTGCAAATGGGTACAGGCACTAACTTGGGAGTAAAAATCTGCGTCAGGAGGTGATTATTTTCACCATTTCCACTTCCCGCTATGAAAACCGGGATACGCTCTGGCTCTATGGGCTGTAAAGGCCTTGAATAAACTTTACATTACTTTTCATTTCTGACAACCAACAAAAACAATCTGACTTGCCTGTCTATGACTACTATCCATCTCCTCCCCTACAGTCATCAATCATGCTTACCTGGTTTTCTTGAGAAAAGATGTGCCAAGAAACAGCACCCATGGCAGCATGAAGCTGATTGGCCGTACAATGGATGGTGAACGGAAATGTCTGAAACTGAAAGTTAACATAAAAAGTAATCAAAAAGTTGCTTTCAATATCTTTACACCATTTAAATACGAAAATATACCTATTGTAAAAATATTGATTTTGTTTTGTGCCTTAAGTTCTACCCTTGTAAAGATGAGGGTGCAAAGGAAATGTCCACTATTATTACAGTGAAACACGCACATGTACAAACAAACAAAAATTCTTTATAAAATCCACAACTAATGGTTTGGAGGAAAAAAAACTAATGATCGTATTCTACAACTACTGATTTAAAAGAAAGTAATTAACATATTCTACAATTAATGGTTTGAAGGAAAGAAAGTAATTAACATATTCTACAATTAATGGTTTGAAGGAAAAAAACTAATTAACATATTCTACAACTAATGGTTTGAAGGAAAAAAACTAATTAACATATTCTACAATTAATGGTTTGAAGGAAAAAAGTAATTAACATATTCTACAATTAATGGTTTGAAGGAAAGAAAGTAATTAACATATTCTACAACTACTGGTTTAAAGGAAAAAACTAATGAACATATTCTACAATTAATGGTTTGAAGGAAAGAAAGTAATTAACATATTCTACAATTAATGGTTTGAAGGAAAGAAAGTAATTAACATATTCTACAATTAAAGGTTTGAAGGAAAAGAACTAATTAACGTATTCTACAATTAATGGTTTGAAGGAAAAAAGTAATTAACATATTCTACCATTAACGGTTTGAAGGAAAAAAAATTAATTTTAACAACCCGTACATAATGATTTAAAAGAATTTTGACACATCATGATACATTTACATCATATATGAAGAGTACGTTGTCGATCGATCCGATCACAGTCGATCACAACGTCTATCCGATCACAGTCGATCACAACGTCTATCCGATCACAGTCGACATAACGTCTATCCGATCACAGTCGACATTACAGTCGACATAACGTCTATCCGATCACAGTCGATCACAACGTCTATCCGATCACCGTCAATTACAACGTCTATCCGATCACCGTCAATTACAACGTCTATCCAATCACTGTCAATTGCAATGTCTATCCGATCACCGTCAATTACAATGTCTATCCGATCACCGTCAATTACAATGTCTATCCGATTACCGTCGATCACAACGCCTATCCGATCACCGTCAATTACAACGTTTATCCGATCACCGTCAATTGCAATGTCTATCCGATCACCGTCAATTACAATGTCTATCCGATTACCGTCAATTGCAATGTCGATCCAATCACCGTCAATTACAACGTCTACCCGATTACCGTCAATTACAATGTCTATCCGATTACCGTCAATTACAATGTCTATCCGATCACCGTCAATCACAACGTCTATCCGATCACTCGACACACAAAATTTGTTTACCACTCTCCATATCAAGAATCCAAAGCGAGGCTCTTACACACCGGTAGGGATGTTTCTTGCAAGTACACAGTACATTGATTCGATCACCTACATCATTGTATCCTCGTTCAGCAGCTATTTTCGCACTCCGTGTGAGCGCAACTTTGACGTTTAAGGAAACCGGAAGTTATAACATGCTTCGGTTTAAGAAGCTAAGCACCTTTAGATTAGCTATGGGGTATCCCCCGTAGTAGAATAAATCTTTAGAACACGTAGAAGACCACGTGCAAATGATCGAGTTGTAGTTAAACTAAGCAGAACTCCCATAAACGGGGTGATCGTACTGCCGTAATGGAATTTGTTGATTTAACATTCATCCGATCACCAGAATAATGTCACTAATGGACTATATATAGCATACCCATTCACACAAAAATCAAATAGAGTTCTTCTTTGTTTGATTAGACTCTAGATCTAGATATCTAGATCTAAAATATGAATATTGCATCTAGACCTAGTTTCTTATCATTCACAACGCTCCATGTAAATCATGTGTGTGCATGTATGTGTGTGTGTGTGTGTGTGTATATATATATATATATATATATATATGTATATATATATATATGTATATATATATATATATATATATATATATATGTATATATTATATATACAGTAAAACTGATCGGCTAGACGTAATTTTCATTTTCGTGGTTATCGGATGAGGATAAGAAATCGGCCTAGATAGCTATCTCGTCAGTTCACTACATGCATTTATGAAGCTCTACTGGACTGTGATCGGATAGTAGTAAAAGTGATCAGTTAGACGTAATTTTTATTTTCATGGTGATCGGATGATGGTAAGTAACCAACCTAGAGAGCTATCCCGTAGTCATGTTTGCAAACGAGATTTCACGCTGGAAGATGGCTCATGAACTAGCCAATGGCTAAGCTTGTTATAAATAGCATCCGGGGTCTTCCCAACACGTTTGGTTTGGCTGGGAAACACCTACAAAGCACTGTCGCCGCACGAATGTGTAATATTTCGTAATATGTGATCGAGTTAGATAATTTACTCTAGATCTTTGAAATGAGTAGCTAACTATGAAATCTAAAGCTAAATAAATCCTTCCAATCTTGTGGCAATTAAGGATTGTTATTTATTGTTTATAAAAAAAAACACACACTTACCTCCAAGTCAAAGTCCATATTCAAAAAAGAAACTGTTTGTTTCAGCTTTAAAACATAAAAATGTTGGTAATGAGAGAGCCCACGCTCAGATTTTCTTTTCATGTTATTGAGAGTAATTGCATTCAAAGTCAGAGTGTGACCTTCAACTGTACTTTCAAAATGCACTTCGCATTGCTGTAGTAACGGAGAAAAGAGTAAAGCATGGATTAGATATACAATGTATTCAAATTATATCAGATTTTACTTCATAATGTTGAAGTAAAATTCCTTCAAGGCCGTTACGGCCCAAAGAGCCAGAGCTTATCCCAGTTTCTATAGCGTGATAATAAACATTTCCTGGCAAGAACGCTAGTCCGCACAGGTTTTCACTCCCAAGCTAGTGCTTGTACCCATTTGCACCTGGGTAGAGTGAGGAAAATATGTGCTATGTGTTTTTCCCAAGGAAAAAAACCTTGGACCTAGCTTTGCTTGGATTTGAACCTGGGACCTCATGATTCCCAGTCTGGCAGCTTAACTGCTCAGCCACTAGTGCCACTATATCACAATGTTGAGTTTACATTTTACTATTCCTATTGCCCTATTCCACTTCCTAGCTTGAAATTTGTTCTCAAAGGCTTAGATGGTTACTTGATTTGATCTGAATTACCCATCTCCACACCCAAGGTAATTATGGGTTGTTTTTTTTTAAAGCATTTTCAATTTTAGCCGGGCTGCCTTGTAAACAGCCAAGGTGCCTATTCACCTACCTGGCCCAGTAGTGGTGAGGGGGGGGAGATTTCACTCCCAAAACAAAACTTGAGAAAACTTTTCAACCGTAGGCGGGGCTTGAACCGACGACCTTTGAGTTGAGAGGCTGACACTTTACTTCTGGACTACCGAATCACCCTAGATGGGTCACTGATTGTAGCAAACTTTCAGTCCAGCCAAAACTTTATTGTCAATAATAAGGGACAAGCTTGAAATCTGACATCTATGTTTTCTTGTAATTTGGCTTATGACCAAAATTTCTTCAAAAAGGGTCTTCAAAATCATGTAAAGTAAGTCGTATACTCAGACTTGAGCGTAGGGTAATGAGGAGTGGAGTCCTGATTTTTCTAGGGCATACTGTTTAATGCGTTAGTTTGACATTGCTCTCCACGCCACCTTTACCTCCTTCAAGTATCAACATACTTAGCTACCCATTTCGCTGCTGGGTCGACAGGAGGCCAGCCGGCAAAATTTAATTTGCCTTGACTAAGAATCGAACTTGGGCTTCCTGGGTGGTCTCATATAAGTCAGAAATCAAAATCCTTCCAGAACCACAATCCTTTCAGAAATTAAAATCCTTTCAGAAAGGGAATCCTTAGTTGTTTCTGAACAGAGAAATTTGGTAATGATCATGGTGACATAACATATAACTTTTTACGATTGTAACCGTACATAACCATAAAGCGGGTGCATAGTGTGATATTCCACATAACTGCCAATGCACAAGACAATCTATCTGGTAAATACTTCCCCCTCATCTCCTTCGGAAAAACTTTGTAGTGCAGAAGAAAAGATAAAATGATAATATCAACAGCCTGCAAAGTGAGGCAAATTCATCAATGAAATGACCGATTCACTGCGAAATGAGACACCTCCATCAATAAAATGACTGATTCATTGCAAAATGAGACACTTCCATCAATAAAATGACTGATTCACTGCAAAATGAGACACCTTCATCAATAAAATGACTGATTCACTGCAAAATGAGGCACCTTCATCAATGAAATGACTGATTCACTGCAAAATGAGACACCTTCCATCAATAAAATGACTGATTCACTGCAAAATGAGACACCTCCATCAATAAAATGACTGATTCACTGCAAAATGAGACACCTTCATCAATAAAATGACTGATTCACTGCAAAATGAGACACCTTCATCAATAAAATGACTGATTCACTGCAAAATGAGACACCTCCATCAATAAAATGACTGATTCACTGCAAAATGAGACACCTTCATCAATAAAATGACTGATTCACTGCAAAATGAGGCACCTTCATCAATGAAATGACCGATTCACTGCAAAATGAGACACCTCCATCAATGAAATGACTGATTCACTGCAAAATGAGACACCTTCATCAATAAAATGACTGATTCACTGCAAAATGAGGCACCTTCATCAATGAAATGACCGATTCACTGCAAAATGAGACACCTCCATCAATGAAATGACCGATTCACTGCAAAAATGAGGCACCTCCATCAATGAAATGACCAATTCAATCAATGCAGAGGGGGACGTATCCTCAATTAATGTCTGTCTATAGAAGAGGACATATCATTACAAGTTGATATCTGTCTATAGAAGAGGACATTATTACAAGTTAATGTCTGTCTATAGAAGAGGACATGTCATTAAAAGTTGATGTATGCCTATAGAAGAGGACATGTCATTACAAGTTGATGTCTGTCTATAGAAGATGACATATTATTACACATTGATGTCTGTCTATAGAAGAGGACATAACATCACAAGTTAGGTCTGCTAATAGAAGAGAACATAACATCAAAAGTTGATGCCTGTCTATAAAAGTGACATAACATTACAAGTTGATGTCTGTCTATAGAAGATGACATATTATTACAAGTTGATGTCTGTCTACAGAAGAGGACATGTCATTACAAGTTGATGTCTGTCTATAGAAGATGACATATTATTACAAGTTAATGTCTGTCTATAGAAGAGGACATAACATCACAAGTTGATAATTGCCTATAGAAGAGGACATATTATTACAAGTTGATATCTGTCTATAAAATAGGACATGTCATTACAGGTTGATGTCTGTCTATAGAAGAAGACATATCATTACAGGTTGATGTCTGTCTATAGAAGAAGACATATCATTACAGGTTGATGTATATCTATAGAAGAGGATATATGATTACAGGTAAGTGTCTGTCTATAGAAGAGGGCATATCATTACAGGTTGATGTCTGTCTATAAAAGAAGACATATCATTACAGGTTGATGTATATCTATAGAAGAAGACATATCATTACAGGTAAGTGTCTGTCTATAGAAGAGGATATATCATTACAGGTTGATGTCTGTCTATAGAAGAGGACATATCATTACAGGTTGATGTATATCTATAGAAGAAGACATATCATTACAGGTAAGTGTCTGTCTATAGAAGAGGATATATCATTACAGGTTGATGTCTGTCTATAGAAGAAGACATATCATTACAGGTTGATGTATATCTATAGAAGAAGACATATCATTACAGGTAAGTGTCTGTCTACAGAAGAGGATATATCATTACAGGTTGATGTATATCTATAGAAGAAGACATATCATTACAGGTTGATGTATATCTATAGAAGAAGACATATCATTACAGGTAAGTGTCTGTCTATAGAAGACGATATATCATTACAGGTTGATGTATATCTATAGAAGAAGACATACCATTACAGGTTGATGTCTGTCTATAGAAGAGGACATATCATTAAAGGTTGATGTCTGTCTATAGAAGAGGACATATCATTAAAGTTAAAGGTTGATGTCTGTCTATAGAAGAAGACATATCATCACAGGTAAGTGTCTGTCTATAGAAGAGGACATATCATTACAGGTTGATGTCTGTCTATAGAAGAAGACATATCATTACAGGTTGATGTCTGTCTATAGAAGAAGACATATCATTACAGGTTGATGTCTGTATCATTACATTGATGAAGAAGACATATCATTACAGGTTGATGTCTGTCTATAGAAGAAGACATATCATTACAGGTTGATGTATGCCTATAGAAGAAGACATATCATTACAGGTTGATGTATGCCTATAGAAGAGGACATATCATTACAGGTTGATGTATGCCTATAGAAGAGGACATATCATTACAGGTTGATGTATGCCTATAGAAGAGGACATGTCATTACAGGTTGATGTATGCCTATAGAAGAAGACATATCATTACAGGTTGATGTTGATGCCTATAGAAGAAGACATATCATTACAGGTTGATGTATGCCTATAGAAGAGGACATATCATTACAAATATCAGTTGATATCCGTCTAGAAAAAGGAGATATAGTAGTATCAGCTCTAGAACATGCGTGGCGTCAGTGGCCGAATGGCTACGCTAGGCTGCTGTGAACTCGTGACCATGAGACCCCGGGTTCAAATCTAGCAAAGCTAGGTCCCACGCTGTGTTCCTTGGGAAATACACTTAACACGCACACCCACCCCCTCCCCTGATCCAGATGGGTACAAAGCACTAGCTTGGGAGTAAAAACCTGCGTCGCACTAGCGGCCCGTTCAGGAGTTGATCATCATGACCTGTTTCACTTCACGCTACAGAAACCAGGATGACATTCGGCTCTATGGGCTGTACAGCTCTGAAAGGAACTTTATTTAAATTTAGCATGTGTTATAATGCAAGCATAAGATGATAATTTATCAAAGGAGAGAAATCGCTTTTCCTCATTAAGTTCCATTCGCAAATTGAAAATAACATTAACAATACAAACTACAAACCACAGATGATCCCGTTCTGTTGTAACTGCGAGAACTGTCTCTCCTACAAAGGTGAGGCCTGAATCCAGATGAAAGAGAGGCCTATGAATATGAAGGAAAAGAAAAGGCAAGAAAGAATTATTCAACTTCATACCGGAAATTGGCAAATAAAGAGGCAAATTATTTTGTGAATAGAATGAAACTTTTGTCCTTTAATGTAAGTATGTCTGCATATGAATGTATGTCTGCATATAAATGTATGTCTGCATATAAATGTATGTCTGCATATGAATGTATGTCTGCATATAAATGTATGTCTGGATATAAATGTATGTCTGCATATAAATGTATGTCTGGATATAAATGTATATAATGAACGTAAGTATGTCTACCATATGAATGTACGTATGTCTACCATATGAATGTAAGTATGTCTACCATATGAATGTAAGTATGTCTACTATATGAATGTAAATATGTCTACCATATGAATGTAAGTATGTCTACCATATGAATGTAAGTATGTCTACCCTATGAATGTAAGTATGTCTACCATATGAATGTAAGTATTTTGGGTGTGAATGTAAATGTTTCTTTATGGCAATGTAAATATGTCTATATGTCAATGTATTTTTATCTCAATGTAAGTATATCTGTATGTCAATGTATCTTTATCTCAATGTAAGTATATCTATATATCAATGTATCTTTATGTCAATGTAAGTATGTATGTATGTATGTCAATATATCTTTTTCTCAATGTAACTATGTGTATATGTCAATGAATCCTTATGTCAATGTAAATATGTCTGGACATGAATGTAAGTGTCTCTTTATGTGAATGTAATTATTTCTAAGTGGCAATTAAGTATCATTTTTTAAGAATGTATGTATCTCTTTAGGTCAATGTAAGCATGTCTTTGTGTGAATGTATCTCTTTATGTAAATGTAAATGTGCTAGTGTGTAAATGTAAGCATATCTTTTTATAAATGTAAGTGTGCTTGTGTGTAAATGTAAGCATCTCTTGACGTAAATGTAAGTATCTCTATGTAAATATAAGTATCTCTTTATGTGAATGTAAGTGTATCTTGGTGTAAATTTAAGTATCTCTTCATGCGAATGTAAGTATGTTTTTATGTGAATGTATCTCTCTATGTAAATGTAAGTTTGTCTTTATATGAACTCAAAGTATCTCTAGATGCGAATGTGGTATCTTTATTGTAATGTAAGTATCTCTTTATGTGAATGTAAGTGTGTTTTATGTGAATGTACATGTGTGCAAATGTTAGCATCTCTTTATGTAAATGTAAGCATCTCTTGATGTAAATGTAAGTACCTCTTAATGTAAATGTAAGTATGTCTTTATGTGAATATGTCTCTATATGTAAATGTAAGTATGTCTTTATGTGAGTGTATCTCTATATGTAAATGTAAATATGTCTTTATGTGAGTGTATCTCTATATGTAAATGTAAATATGTCTTTATGTGAGTGTATCTCTATATGTAAATGTAAGTATGTCTTTATGTGAGTGTATCTCTATATGTAAATGTAAGTATGTCTTTATGTGAGTGTATCTCTATATGTAAATGTAAGTATGTCTTTATGTGAAAATATCTCTGTATGTAAATGTAAGTATGTCTTTATGTGAGTGTATCTCTATATGTAAATGTAAGTATGTCTTTATGTGAAAGTATCTCTGGATATGAATGTAAACATCTCTTTATGTAAATGTAAGTAAGTATCTTTTGATGTGAATGTAAGTATCTCTTGATATAAATGTAAGTATCTCTTTATGTAAATGTAAGTATCTCTTTATGTAAATGTAAGCATATTTTTATTTGAATGTATGTAAATGTAAGCATGACTTATGTGAAAGTATATATGAGTGTGAATGTAAGCATATCTTTAAGTAAATGCAAGTATCTCTTTATGTAAATAATTATAACAATAATAATAATAATATATATATATATATATATATATATAATAATATATATATATATATATATATATATATATATATATATATATATATATATATATATATATATATATATATATATATATAGATATATAGATATAGATATATATTTAGAAGTCATTTAAATTTACATATTGACATGTGTCTGTATGTACACAAAATATGGCCTTTTACGCCAGTAGTGACGATCTTGTAACAGTTACTGTCATTGCTAGATCTGGGCTAATTTTGTTTGGAAGCCCAGCTACACTTCCTTCCCCTTTGATCTTTGCCTCTTTTCCATATTCAGAGTAATGAGCTGGTCAATTAATCTGAGGTTGTAGATGTATCTCTAAAATGGGCTTTTTTTTTCTTTGTAAGAATTCAATTTTGCTAGGGTGGTGGCCAGAATGACCTGCTCTTTTTCGATTTCCAAACCACTGAGGGTTTTTCTACATGCGCAAAGGCACATGGGACCTCCTACATTATTGTCCATAGGACCATGTACTCATTTTATCCCGCCTACCACAGGAAAAGGTAGCAGAAGAAACTCGAAAAAAAAAATGAATTTCAAATTCAAGCCTGGATGATCGGGATCTGAACCCACAAACCTTGGCCTTGGTAGGCGAGTAGTATACCTACTGAGGTATCCGCTCCCATCTACACGAAATAATGCCATAAAACTAACCTGAGTATGAGGTCAAATGATTTCTTTTCGAACGTTTTGATAGTTCGGTCAGGACCACCTTCCAGGTTCCAAGCTCTATAGAGAGAAGAAAGCACAATGTAATAAATAGCTACAAAATTTGACTCGATTGTCGCTAATATTTGTGTGGTGCCCTATGCACCTCGGACTGGCTGTCCTTTTACACATGTATGTATGTATGTATGTATGTATGTATGTATGTATGTATGTATGTATGTATGTATGTATGTATGTATGTATGTATTTCTGTATGTAAACGTACCAACCAAGGATACCAACCAAGCTCTCACTTTCTTTGATAGTATTTCATTTACAGACACAACTCCTAGACGTCTCTTCCTCATGGATGCTGTCTCCTCTACACATTCATACCCCATTCCATATCCATTCCATGGGCCTTCAAGCCCTTAAATTCTTCCTCAACCAGCCATCTGACCAGACAATCAACACTACCACCCTTCTCCGTTTGACAGAACTCGTGCTAAATCTTAATTTTTTAAAATTCAATGGACAGTTTTTCGAGCAAAGCAGGAGTTGCCATGGGCACTAAGATGGGACCTTCATTCGCTTGCCTATCCATGGCTTATCTTGAGCATAGATTATTCCAGGCGTACCCTGGTCCTCTGCCCAACACCTATAAACGGTATATTGATGATGGGTTTGGTATCACGACCATGTTTGCGACTGATATAGACCATTTCTTCGATTTTGCAAACAACTTTTGCAAACCTGTCAAGTTCACTTTTACCCAGTCTATATCCACTGTTAACTTCTTAGATATCACCGTTTTTCTCCGAACATGGGCTTACAACTACAATATTCTACAAAGATACATATAGTCATAGCTATCTCCACTACACATCCTCTCATCCACCACGTTGCAAAGATGCTATTCCATACTCTCAATTCCTCCATCTCAGACGCCACTGTTCTGCCAAGCACCTATTCACAGAGGAAGCGCCTAAGATGTTTGATTTCTTCCTACGCAGAGGCTACCCTAGGGCCATCATTTGTCAAGCCTTTCTGAGAGCTAAAATTGTACCCCGTAAAGAGGCCCTCAACATCGTAGGAAGAAAAAGACCAAACGCATACCTCTTATCCTTCCGTACCATCCGCACACACACCGTGTCATTAATATTGTCTACAAGAACCTGCCTATTCTACACGCTAGTGACGAGACTAGACGTGTTTTCCTTCTTTTCCATTGATTGCCTTCAAAGCGATACACTAGCCGTCAGGTTATACTTGTGCACAGTCTACTGACTCCTCGCCGATGTGGACGCACTAACTGCAAGAAATGCCCCTTTGTGGACGGCTCCACAACCATTCAGTTCCCTAGACAGACCTGGACAGTGAATGGGCAATTCTCCTGCGACTCTCGCAATGTAATTTATGCTCTTCGCTGCAGTCATTGTGGAATGGCCTATATTGGAGAAACTGGCTTGTAACTCTCCAACAGGTTTGGCCATCACAGGAGAGATATCGAATACTGCGAAAGCAAGCCGGTGCCTTTACATTTTCATGGACCAGGACATCGAGGAACCCATGACCTGAAAGTATGCATTCTCAGGTCATGTACCGGTGGTGCTGAGTCTAGGAAGTCTTTAGAGAACCGGCTTATAGTAAGATTGGGCACAATCAACCCTGATGGTATGAACGTCTTACATACATTTGTATAATTTTCTCTGGAGTAACTTCCATAGTCGGGCACACGCTATCACTATCCCGGACCCTTCACCATCCTCTACCCTACCCCCATCCGACCCCTCCCACCACCACCCCCACGAAAATATCCTACCCTTACTCTGCCCCCCCCACCCCATCCCTTCCTATCCCGGGCAAAGTTGGGTCCCTCTCACAGTTCACACCCTGTGTGCCTATCTGTGGTTGCGTACTCTATGGTAGGCATCTTTGCACACATTTTTTTACGTTCACCATTTACCGGAAGCAACTTTGCGCATGGTTTCTTACCATTACGGAATAGACCCTATTTTTTCACCAAGGAGAAAATACTTAAGACTTCAATAACTTGGAAAGCATCAGCTAGTGCTAACTGGCATTTTTTTAAAATTTCAGATACGTTGTTTACTCTGTTCCCTTATTGCATCGATAAAATTGTAATTTGTATACATTTCACACCTTCAGTGTAAATTTTTTGCCTTCATTGATACTTCCATTCATTAATTCTCTATCATTTCTTTTTTCTAGACCCAGTGAGATATATATCTAGTCTTGCAGTTATCCTATTTTTTTCGTTCTTGTTTCCCATACTCACACCCCCTACCCCTCTCTCCCCTCTCTCTCTCTCTCTCCCTCTCCCTCTCTCTCTCTCTCTCTCTCTCTCTCTCTGCTTGCTCTCTCCCTCCATCCCTCCCTCCCTCCCTCGATCTGAACCTTCCATTCTCACTCATTCTTGACATCCCCCTCTGCTACGTTTCTTATCATCACTATCTTTTTCTTTCTTTCTTTCTTCCTCCTTTCTGTTTATCTTCTGACATCACATTGTGTGATGCCTGAGGTAAGTTAGATCTAGATTCTAGATATTTCCGGTTTGTTGTCTGACTAAGGGTTATAAGTTATATCCGAAACGTCACGTGTTTGTTCTGTCTTTATTAGTGGAGTTGGTCACTTATTGCATTATTTCGCCTTTAACTTCACTCCACCGTTAGCTCCTTTGTAGTACCGGTATGTACGATCACAGATGTATCAACTGTGATACAGAGGCAAAAAAAAAGAAGAAAAAACCAAAAACAATATTGGCACGTCAGTCTTTTAAGTCAAAAACACCATATTTTACTGTTACCATTTCTCCCCCTTTTCAATTGATGTATTGCCTCCTTCTAGATTTAGGTCCATCCTCTTGCTTCTATTATAATAATCACCTCGCGGACAGGCCGCTAGTCTAAAGCAGGTTTTTATTAACAAGCTAGTGCTTGTACCTATTTGCACCTGGGTGAAGTGGGGAAAACGCGTGTTAAGCGTCTCTTCCCCCCCCCCCCCCAAGGAACACAACGTCAGACCTAGCTTTGCTAGGATTCGAACACTGAACCTCATGATCCTAAGTCCACTCATGATCCTAAGTCCACTCATGATCCTAAGTCCACTCATGATCCTAAGTCCACTAACCTATCCACTCGGCCACCAACACCATCCACTTAATAACACAAAGTTTTTGCTGCGATTGCCTGGGTTTGAATTGTAGTTAGCAATGCTACGTCTGACGTTTGATTCTTTGCCTTTGAGTTGATTTGACTTTACACACATCAACAATGAAGTTGATCTTGAGGGTTTATGGGTAGGAATTTCAAGCTTGCCTGGGTTGCCCTGTAAACAGCCAAGATATCTTTCATTTTCATGTGCGTAGAGTGTTGTGATCTACTCACAGGGCCTCCTTTCTATCGTCGCTCGCCAGTGGGATCAGGTGTCCATTTACCTACCTGGCCACAGGGTGGGTCGATTTACTTGAAGAAAAAAACTTGAGAAAAACTTTTCTTTCTACAGGAGCTTGAAACCACAAACTTTTGGTTTTGAGTGGCAGACACCTTGCCTCTGGACTTTGGAGTCCCCATGTGTTCTTTGGTAATGACAATGGGGACCAGCATCAACATCAGAACCAGTGTCTCTGGAACCAGAATCCTATATTTGTAATAGCTGTGACAGATTAGTGTTTGTGAACCAGAATCCAGGAGGTGGTGTGTCAGAACCAGAATCCTATATTTGTCTCTCAACATCAGAACCAGAATCCTATATATTTGTCTCTCAACATCAGAACCAGAATCCTATATTTGTCTCTCAACATCAGAAGAATCCAGTCTCTCAACATCAGAACCAGAATCCTATATTTGTCTCTCAACATCAGAACCAGAATCCTATATTTGTCTCTCAACATCAGAACCAGAATCCTATATTTGTCTCTCAACATCAGAACCAGAATCCTATATTTGTCTCTCAACATCAGAACCAGAATCCTATATTTGTCTTCAACATCAAACAGACATTTTGTCTCTCAACATCAGGTTTGGTCATGGTGAGAATCTTTTTGTCTTTCAGAACCAGAATTTATCTCTCAACATCAGAACCAGAATTCCTCAACATTCCTACCTCTCAACATCAGAACCAGAATCCTATATTTGTTCAACATCAGAACCAGAATCCTATATTTGTCTCTCAACATAATCTTTCTCTCCAGGATGCTCTTTTAGTCCTGATATTTTATGGGTTCTGCTTAATCTTTCTTCTCTGTCCTGATAAAAGTTAAATTTCTATGCTTTAATACCTCTTCTCACTTTCTCCAAGGTCTGCCTTTTGGTCTTTTACCTTGGGCTTCAGCACTGTATACTGATTTACCTATTCTATTGATATCTCTCTATATTTTTGAGCATTCCATAGTTGATCCTTTCCTATATAGTGGTACTACCGTTCCCTTTTCCCAGTCGTATGGCACTTGTTTGGACTTCCATGCTTGTTGGCACATTGCATGTAGTAGTTTGTCTGTCTCTCTCCCTTGGGTTTTAATCCTTTCTGGATAAACTTGATCTGCTCCTGGGGCTTATCCTAATTTCACTTTTCTTATAGCTGTTTGGATTTCTTCATCTTCAGCTGTCTCCTCTGGACTACTCGTTACTCTTACTAATTGATCTTTACTTTTTGTTTCATATGTTCTGGGGGGATTATGTAATTGTTGAAAATACTCTCTACATGTTTCCATGATTTTGCTGTCTCCTTTCATTATTTCTCCTTTGGCATTCTTAATTTGTTGTATGGGGTATGCTTTGGTCTTGCTCATGCTCTTCATTGCCTCCCAGAACAGCTTTTGATTTTCTTGATAGCTTTCTTGAAGTCTTTGTCCAAACTCTTCCCATTGTTTTTGTTTTATTTTCCTCTTTTCCTCTTTGGCGTTCTTATCCCATCTCCTTTAATTTGTTTCCTACCACAGACCTCTTCAGTACAACTGATGAATGTTTCTTTATACATTTGCCACTTTTCTTCTATTGTGCTATCATTCAGATCCATCTGCCTTTCACTGTTAAATCTTTTTATCCTAGATTGGTATATCTGTTTTACTACTGGTTTATTTAATTCCTCTATTTTGAGTTTAGTAGCTTTCTTCTCTTTCCTTTTCTGTTTTGTTTTCTTCAGTCAGTAATCTCATTTTAGCAATCACTAAGTGATGATCACTAAATATTTCTGCTCCTCTGTTTACTCTTGCATCCAATGTACTGTAAAAAAGGAGTTTCTAACTATTATGTGGTCAATGATTGACTTTTCACACCTGTCTTCATTTACTCTTGTATATTTTTGGATATCTTTATGAGGAAAAAGGTGTTGGCTATTTACATGTTAATCTTTAGGCAAAACTCTATTAGTCTCTCTCCATTTCGAGAAGTTGTTGTCTCTCCTTCTTTACCTATTACTCCTCCTGACGTTTCTACACTGTTGCCTAGCCTAGCATTTAAATGTCCTAAAACCATTAGTTCCTGTTTGTGTTTAAGGTTCTTTGCAGTTATTTGTAAATCATAGTTGTTAAATATCTTTAAATTCTTTAGTGGTGTCTATGTTTGGTCCATAAGCTATTAAAAATTCAATTTCTCTTCCTTTTGGTATAATTTTTACCTCTAATAGCCATGGGCTTATAAATTTACAACTTTCTAGTAGCTTTTCATGCCTTTTATGCACTAGGAGACCTACTCCTGCTCTTTCTTTGACATCTACGCCTGAGAAGATTAAATTATGATTTAGTCATATATTTTTTATTCCTTGTCCTTTTTTGTTTTGTTTCTGTACAGGCCAAAATGTCTATTTTGAATTTTTGTACGTCTTCAACTAATTCTATCTCTTTCCCACTTATTGCCCTAACATTCCATGTTCCAAAAATTGCAGTCCGCGTTCATTTCCATGTTCGTCATTGAAAGGTCAAGCCGGGTATATTGTAATGTATTTTATTTCTCTGAATCAGTTTGGTTTTGGATAAGCAAGGGATTAGCACCCTGTACCCTAGGTAGATGGTGGGGCTGCCACCTTGAGGCCCCCTTTACTGGCCCTTGTTATCTTCTGTCAGGGTTACCTCCCTTAGCCTTTAGTCATTCAAGACCAGCCTGCAAGGCAGCAGGTTGTTATTTTCTGTCAGTGTGAACTCCCATAGCCTTTGGTGAGCCAATGCTGGCCTGCAAGGCAGCAGGTTGTTTTCTGTCAGGGTTAACTCCCTTAGCCTTTGGTCAACCAAGATCAGCCTGCAAGGTAGCAGGAGATCCATGGAGGGCGAGATCGTCTACTCCCCATACAGGTGCTTACCTGTCCACTACCCGCGTCATGGTGAAATTATAACACATAAAATTTAAAAAACGTACCTAAGACATAAAAGAAAATTATATAAAAACACACTTTAAAAAATACCCGTACATAAGACATGAAAGAAAAGTATTTAAGAACACATTTTTTTAAAACCTGTACATAAGACATGAAAGAAAAGTATTTAAGAACACATTTTTTAAAACCCTGTACATAAAACATAAAAGAAAAATATATAAAAACACTAAAAAGCACTAAAATTCATGACATACAACAAGCATTTGCAGGTGAAGTTAAGGGCGAAATAGAATAATAGTCTTTCGGTTGCGTTAAAAGTTAAAAGTAAAAAGTAAAAAGTTAAAAAATAAAAAGTTAAAAGTTAAAAGTTAAAAGTTGCGATGGAAAAAAAGAAATAATATCATTCCTTGTAAGAATAGTAAGATCAAAGAAATTGTGAAAGACATCATCAGATGGGCATGACCAACGTACTACAGTAGTCTCCGCCAAACTGGAACGGTCCATGCGTGACAAAAACAATCTTGCATTCTCGTCGTTGAAAGGTCAAGCCGGGTATATTGTAATGTATTTGATTTCTCTGAATCAGTTTGGTTTTGGATAAGCAAGGGATTAGCACCCTGTACCCTAGGTACAGATTGCGAAGGTGCATTTTGATGGAGTCAAGGGCCACAACCCATTATTTACAGCGTCATTCTTGTTTGGAACTAAACTCTTTTTTTTTTTTTCTTCTCTCATTCAAACTGGGGGGGGTTTTGCTTGTTGTTCGTTGGTTTGAGGTCAAGGCACAAATGGCCTAACCTCTTGTTAGTTGTTTTTCTTATTGACTTGGGTTTTGCTTTCTCACTGTTCGTTGGTTTGAGGTCAAGGCATTCAAATGGCTTCTCTCAACTACTCTTGTCAAAGACCTGTTACATTATTCTTCTCTCATTCAAGACTACAAGGGTTTATTCTTCTCTCATTCAAGACTACAAGGGTTTATTCTTCTCTCATTCAAGACTACATTCAAGGGGTTTATTCTTCTCTCATTCAAGACTACAAAGACTACAAGGTTTATTCTTCTCTCATTCTCAAGACTACAAGGGTTTATACTTCTCTCATTCTCAAGACTACAAGGGTTTATTCTTCTCTCATTCAAGACTACAAGGGTTTATTCTTCTCTCATTCAAGACTAAAAGGGTTTATTCTTATCTCATTCAAGACTACAAGGGTTTATTCTTATCTCATTCAAGACTACAAGGGTTTATTCTTCTCTCATTCAAGACTACAAGGGTTTATTCTTCTCTCATTCAAGACTACAAGGGTTTATACTTCTCTCATTCAAGACTACAAGGGTTTATACTTCTCTCATTCAAGACTACAAGGGTTTATACTTCTCTCATTCTCAAGACTACAAGGGTTTATACTTCAAAGACTACAAGTCTATTCTCTCACTTCTCTTCTCTCATTCAAGACTACAAGGGTTTATTCTTCTCTCATTCAAGACTACAAGGGTTTATACTTCTCTCATTCAAGACTACAAGGGTTTATTCTTATCTCATTCAAGACTACAAGGGTTTATACTTCTCTCATTCAAGACTACAAGGGTTTATACTTTCTCTCTCATTCTCAAGACTACAAGGGTTTATTCTCTCATTCTCAAGACTTTTATCTATTCTCAAGACTACAAGGGTTTATTCTTCTCTCATTCTCAAGACTACAAGGGTTTATTCTTATCTCATTCTCAAAGACTACAAGGGTTTATTCTTCTCTCATTCTCAAGACTACAAGGGTTTATACTTCTCTCATTCTCAAGACTACAAGGGTTTATATTCTTCATTCTCAAGACTACAAGGGTTTATACTTCTCTCATTCAAGACTACAAGGGTTTATATCTCATTCTCAAGACTACAAAGGTTTATTCTTCTCTCATTCAAGACTACAAGGGTTTATTCTTCTCTCATTCAAGACTACAAGACTACAAGGTTTATACTTCTCTCATTCTCAAGACTACAAGGGTTTATACTTTCTCTCATTCTCAAGACTACAAGGGTTTATTCTTCTCTCATTCTCAAGACTACAAGGGTTTATACTCTCATTCTCAAGACTACAAGGGTTTATTCTTCTCTCATTCAAGACTACAAGGGTTTATTTCTCTCATTCATTCAAGACTACAAGGGTTTATTCTTCTCTCATTCTCAAGACTACAAGGGTTTATTCTTCTCTCATTCAAGACTACAAGGGTTTATACTTCTCTCATTCTCAAGACTACAAGGGTTTATACTTCTCTCATTCAAGACTACAAGGGTTTATTCTTCTCTCATTCTCAAGACTACAAGGGTTTATACTTCTCTCATTCTCAAGACTACAAGGGTTTATTCTTCTCTTATTCAAGACTACAAGGGTTTATTCTTCTCTCATTCAAGACTACAAGGGTTTATTCTTCTCATTCAAGACTACAAGGATTTATTCTTCTCTCATTTACAAGGGTTTATTCTTCTCTTCAAGACTACAAGGGTTTATTCTCAAGACTACAAGGGTTTATACTTCTCTCATTCTCAAGACTACAAGGGTTTATTCTTCTCTCATTCAAGACTACAAGGGTTTATTCTTCTCTCATTCAAGACTACAAGGGTTTATTCTTCTCTCATTCAAGACTACAAGGGTTTATTCTTCTCTCATTCAAGACTACAAGGATTTATTCTTCTCTCATTCAAGACTACAAGGGTTTATTCTTCTCTCATTCAAGACTACAAGGGTTTATTCTTCTCATTCAAGACTACAAGGGTTTATTCTTCTCTCATTCAAGACTACAAGGGTTTATTCTTCTCTCATTCAAGACTACAAGGGTTTATTCTTCTCTCATTCAAGACTACAAGGGTTTATTCTTCTCTCATTCAAGACTACAAGGGTTTATTCTTCTCTCATTCAAGACTACAAGGGTTTATTCTTCTCTCATTCAAGACTACAAGGGTTTATTCTTCTCTCATTCTCAAGACTACAAGGGTTTATTCTTCTCTCAGACTACAAGGGTTTATTCTTCTCTCATTCAAGACTACAAGGGTTTATTCTTCTCTCATTCAAGACTACAAGGGTTTATTCTTCTCTCATTCAAGACTACAAGGGTTTATTCTTCTCTCATTCAAGACTACAAGGGTTTATTCTTCTCTCATTCAAGACTACAAGGGTTTATTCTTCTCTCACTTCAAGACTACAAGGGTTTATTCTTCTCTCATTCAAGACTACAAGGGTTTATTCTTCTCTCATTCAAGACTACAAGGGTTTATTCTTCTCTCATTCAAGACTACAAGGGTTTATTCTTCTCTCATTCAAGACTACAAGGGTTTATTCTTCTCTCATTCAAGACTACAAGGGTTTATTCAAAGACTACAAGGGTTTATTCTTCTCTCATTCAAGACTACAAGGGTTTATTCTTCTCTCATTCAAGACTACAAGGGTTTATTCTTCTCTCATTCAAGACTACAAGGGTTTATTCTTCTCTCATTCAAGACTACAAGGGTTTATTCTTTCTCTCATTCAAGACTACAAGGGTTTATTCTTCTCTCATTCAAGACTACAAGGGTTTATATTCTCTCATTCAAGACTACAAGGGTTTATTCTTATCTCATTCAAGACTACAAGGATTTATTCTTCTCTCATTCAAGACTACAAGGGTTTATTCTTCTCTCATTCAAGACTACAAGGGTTTATTCTTCTCTCATTCAAGACTACAAGGGTTTATTCTTCTCTCATTCAAGACTACAAGGGTTTATCTCATTCAAGACTACAAGGGTTTATTCATTCAAGACTACAAGGGTTTATTCTTCTCTCATTCAAGACTACAAGGGTTTATTCTTCTCTCATTCAAGACTACAAGGGTTTATTCTTCTCTCATTCAAGACTACAAGGGTTTATTCTTCTCTCATTCAAGACTACAAGGGTTTATTCTTCTCTCATTCAAGACTACAAGGGTTTATTCTTCTCTCATTCAAGACTACAAGGGTTTATTCTTCTCTCATTCAAGACTACAAGGGTTTATTCTTCTCTCATTCAAGACTACAAGGGTTTATTCTTCTCTCATTCAAGACTACAAGGGTTTATTCTTCTCTCATTCAAGACTACAAGGGTTTATTCTTCTCTCATTCAAGACTACAAGGGTTTATTCTTCTCAAGACTCATTCAAGACTACAAGGGTTTATTCTTCTCTCATTCAAGACTACAAGGGTTTATTCTTCTCTCATTCAAGACTACAAGATTCTTCTCTCATTCAAGACTACAAGGTTTATACTTCTCTCATTCTCAAGACTACAAGGGTTTATTCTTCTCTCATTCTCAAGACTACAAGGGTTTATTCTTCTCTCATTCAAGACTACAAGGGTTTATTCTTCTCTCATTCAAGACTACAAGGGTTTATTCTTCTCTCATTCAAGACTACAAGGGTTTATTCTTCTCTCATTCAAGACTACAAGGGTTTATACTTCTCTCATTCTCAAGACTCTTTTATTCTTCTCTCATTCTCAAGACTACAAGGGTTTATATTCTCTCATTCTCCAAGACTACAAGGGTTTATTCTTCTCTCATTCAAGACTACAAGGGTTTATTCTTCTCTCATTCAAGACTACAAGGGTTTATTCTTCTCTCATTCAAGACTACAAGGGTTTATTCTTCTCTCATTCTCAAGACTACAAGGGTTTATTCTTCTCTCATTCTCAAGACTACAAGGGTTTATTCTTCTCTCATTCTCAAGACTACAAGGGTTTATTCTTCTCTCATTCAAGACTACAAGGGTTTATTCTTCTCTCATTCAAGACTACAAGGGTTTATACTTCTCTCATTCAAGACTACAAGGGTTTATACTTCTCTCATTCTCAAGACTACAAGGGTTTATACTTCTCTCATTCTCAAGACTACAAGGGTTTATTCTTCTCTCATTCTCAAGACTACAAGGGTTTATTCTTCTCTCATTCAAGACTACAAGGGTTTATACTTCTCTCATTCTCAAGACTACAAGGGTTTATACTTCTCTCATTCTCAAGACTACAAGGGTTTATTCTTCTCTCATTCAAGACTACAAGGGTTTATTCTTCTCTCATTCAAGACTACAAGGGTTTATTCTTCTCTCATTCAAGACTACAAGGGTTTATACTTCAAGGGTTTATACTCTCTCATTCTCAAGACTACAAGGGTTTTCTTCTCTTTCAAGACTACAAGGGTTTATTCTTCTCATTCTCAGACTA
>JAXRKP010000680.1:102500-160000 GCA_037039925.1 Doris montereyensis | reverse complement strand
CAAACACAATTGTCTCAATCTAATCTACTGCGCAGGACGGCCCGTAAATTTCAAGAAAAAATTGATAATTTAACTTGAGTTAACCCCCATAAAGGTAAATGTTTAAAAAATCTGCCAAATGCTGGCCTTTCTGGTAACAGCGTAACAGTAGTCTTGTAAACTCAGAATGGTTTCTCAGTACTTTCATCTCAATTTCTCAGTCTCTGCCGTTAACTTAGGGTTTCTCTTAACAATAAAATTAATTATGGTTAACCCTTAAATACATTCTTTTCAAGGTAAGTAAAGACATATGGACTCACAGCCACACACATAAACGTAATACACTTTTTACGTACTACTTAGCAGCTATGTGTATTGTATATCATAAAATACCAAAATAAGATGTCCTTTGTCACCATAAAATTAGTATCATAGAAAGATAATGCCAGCATCTACACCATAGCATACCAGAAAAAAAAACATTACACACCCTCATCCCCAAGTAAAGAAAGTAAAGTATAAAAAAGCTTCATCTACATATTTCTAAGATGCATTATACACATCCTTACTTCAGAGTTTAAAATGTTAAGTACAAAAAGCTTCATCTACATATTGCTAAGATACATTATACACATCCTTACTTGAGAGTCTAAAATGTTAAGTACAAAAAGTGTCATTTGCATATTGCTAAGATACATTATACATCCTTACTTGAGAGTTTAAAATGTTAAGTACAAAAAGCGTCATTTACATATTGCTAAGATACTATATACATCCTTACTTGAGAGTCTAAAATGTTAAGTACAAAAAGTGTCATTTACATATTGCTTAGATACATTATACATCCTTACTTGAGAGTTAAGAATGTTCGAAAGTCGGATGATGTACTGTCATATTTGCTGCCTTAAAATTGAATTAAAAAATTGGGAAAAATGAGTTGCAAGCAGGTGCTAATGACTTGTGGAAATAGCTATATATGTGTACATGTGTGTGTATATATATATATATATATATATATATATATATATATATATATATATATATATATATATATATATATATATATATATATATGTGACAAAAACTTCATTTACCAAAATATCATGATAAAATTTTTAAAATGATAAAACGACAGAAAGTGACAATTACACTTTAAAAAAAGACAGAACACATAAGTGGTATTTTGGATTGCGCAAACATAACAACTGTTAATGTAAGCGTAACAATCAAATATGTAAACATAACAATTGCCATGATCGATCAGAGAATGTACTCATGAGTGAAACATGAAAGACAGGTTAATAACAAAAAGATCCTATAAAATAAATAAATAAGGAAGCTTGCT
The DNA here is from genome assembly GCA_037039925.1 of Doris montereyensis. NCBI lineage: Eukaryota > Metazoa > Mollusca > Gastropoda > Nudibranchia > Dorididae > Doris > Doris montereyensis. The sequence continues at coordinate 158,676 of JAXRKP010000680.1, read as the reverse complement.
ACCTTGAGCAGGACAGAGACAGAAGAGTCTCATCTTTTTTGCAAAGTTTTGGCCACCATGCTCAAATTTGTCTCCTCAAACTTCATTTTCTTTTTTTTTCTTTTCTTTTGACTCTCAATACTCATCTTCACCAATTGTTATTTGGGTGAAAGAAAACAAACCCAAAACAAACAAGAATAAAAATAGGGAAAAAAAGAAGAAGAAAAACCTCACTACAAACTAGCATCAGGATGATACAAGTTGAAAAAATCCGGACACATTATATATTACAACCGCTAGAGGGAAAGAAATCAGAACAAAATCAGATAAGATAATATAAGATAATATAAGATAAGATAAGATAAGATAATATAAGATAAGATAATATAAGATAAGATAAGATAAAATAAGATAAGATAAGATAAGATAAGATACGATAATATAAGATAAGATAATATAAGATAAGATAAGATAAGATAATATAAGATAAGATAATATAATATAATATAAGATAAGATAAGATAAGATAAGATAATATAAGATAATATAAGATAGATAAGATAAGATAAGATAAGATAAGATAAGATAAGATAAGATAAGATAAGATAAGATAAGATAAGATAAGATAAGATAAGATAAGATAAGATAACCTTTATTGATCCTTAACAGGAAATTACGTTGTGTTTGTTGATATACTATGCTCACAATAAGTAATCACAACTAAGTGACAAAATATAATATAATTCATACTCTCTCTCATTCACTCATAGGTCTCTCACTCTTGTAATGTTAAAAACATAATAGTACATGGATACAATAAAGTGAAATGTTAATTTTGTACATAGATGGGATCACAAGTCTGTATGGCAAAAGGGAAAATTGATTTAAAATAACAATGCCGAGATGGGTTTTTTTCTGTAAAATCCTTTCACTCCTTCTACTTATCTGGATTTGGAAGTTGAGGACATGAGACTCATCCTTCATAACTTTCATTGTTTTTTTAGCTAAATACTTTTCTTAAAGCTCTATTGATTTTTCCTTCTCATCCTCTCTATATATGCTTCCCCATGCAGTCCTACATAATAATTTTGTTTTAATTAAATATGTGTTTGTACGTACTGTTGGCAGCCAGCCGTGTATCTATCTATTTATCTATCTATCTATCTATCTATTTACTTACTTGTGTGGTGTCAGTGGCCAAGTGGTTAGATTGCCGGACTTGGGATCATGAGGTCCTGGTTGAATCCTAGCAAAGCTAGGTCCAACATTGCGTTTCTTGAGAAAGACACTTGGTATGCATTTCCCCTCTCGACCCAGGTGCAAATGGGTACAAGCACTAGCTTGGGAGCAAAATCCGGTGTCAGACTAGCGTCCTTTACAGAAGGCGGTTATTATTATCTGTTTCACTTCACGCTGTAGAAACCTGGATATGCTCCGGCTCTATGAGCCGTAATGACACTGAAGTAACTTTACTTTACTATCTATCTATCTTTCTACCTACCTACCTACCTACCTACCTACCAACATAATATATGCATGCAAGCATGGCCATAGACAACAATTACTCTCTTACCCCATTCTCTTTTTTTTTTCAACAATGAAGTACACAATAGGTTACCGGGTGCAAGGTCATATCCAGTACCAAAATGGTATTCGATGCTTAGGTTAGGCAGGCTTTTTATTTACAGATCTAATGACCGGAAATGAGGAATGAGTAACAATAACAATAAAAGATTTTGTGGATCGCAGGCAAAACAATCTTTTCCCGATTAATTAAAATACTGATTTGCCCCAAGAGTTTATTCGCTAAGAACCTAAAGCAGGCTATTTGAAATATACGTGTGAAATGTCGAGGTTGTGGGTGCAGTGGTTCCTGAGTTTTGAGCGGTCAAAGTTTGAGATGTACAGCTTTATATATATAGATATAGATATAGATATAGATATATATAGAGAGAGAGATATAGATATAGATATATATATTGATATAGATATAGATATAGATATAGATATAGATATATATAGATATAGATATAAATATAGATATAGATATAGATATAGATATAGATATATATAGATATAGATATAGATATAGATATAGATATAGATATAGATATATATAGATATAGATATAGATATATATAGATATAGATATAAATATAGATATAGATATAGATATAGATATAATATAGATATAGATATAGATATATATATATATATATATATATATATATATATATATATATATATATATATATATATATATATATATATATATAGATGTGTATATATAGATATAGATATAGATATAGATATAGATATATATATATATATATAGATATAGATATAGATATATATAGATATATAGATATATATAGATATAGATATAGATATAGATATAGATATAGATATAGATATATATATATATATATATATATATATATATATATATATATATATATATATATATATATATATATATATATATATATATATATATATATATATATATATATATATATATATATATATATATATATATATATATATATATATCATTATTCATTCACAAAAGATTTAAAGAGTCACTACTTACTACAGGTTTCAATCATTGAAAATTTCATTATAGTCTGAAACAAATACAAAAGTAAAAATATACATATTAATATGTCTATAAAATATAGAAAAAACATTGACAATCTGCATCTTGTCAACAACAAAAGTTGTGTGTAAATGTTCAAAAATCCACATCAATGTCTTCGCATCAGAAAATCACTTACAATATTATACAATTGTCCCTGCACCAGAAAATCATGGACATCAAATCTCAATATCATTTATTTTTCCCCGGCCAGACATTCACTGATATCATATTGTTATGTCATACATTGGTATAGTATGGCCTTCTACGTCCATATTGACCATCACGTAACATTTGCTGTCACTGCTACGCGAGGCTAATTGTATTTTGAGTTGAGTATGGACGCCCAGCCACACTTCCATTCCCCTCTACGTTTGCTTCTTCTACATTTATTCATAGTAATGAAATGATCAATAAGCCTGAGGTACAAGAGCTTGTAGGATATTTCTAAATAGGCAATCTTTTTGGGTAGGAAGTCAATTCTGCCAGGGGCGGCGGCGAATGGCATGTTCTTTTCGATTTCCAACCATTGAAGGTTCTTTCACATGCGCAAATGCACACGGGACCTCGTAGATTATCTGTTTCCAATAGGACTAGACACTCATGTTATCATGCCTGCCGCAGAATAAGGGAGCAGCAGAAAACTGAAGAAGCGGGTTTCAAAGTCAAACCTGCGCAGCTGGGATTTGAAAACCCCAACTTTTGGCTCAGTAGGCGAGTGCCATACCTACTGAGCTATCCGCTCTTTTTATGCAATTGTACAATGGTGATCTATGCAATTACCTACAGACAATACATTTAGTGATTCCAAATAGAAGAGTCATACAGATTCGAAACAGAGAAAACTGCCCTTTATTAAATGGCTTTGTAAATCTCATTGATTAAAAGCCGTTTTACAATGCAACAGGAAAGCATGGTGCACTTCATATTGAATACAAATCAACTGTTGTATTAGGGCAAGAAATAATGGCCAAAAAGAAAAAGAGTGATGGATCTTTGGGGAAAATGCATTTCATCAGGTTCATGTATTGAGCCATTAAAATCAGGCATACACAGTTTATATCTTAAAATATAAGAAATTACCTCCGTATTGGTGTCAATGGCTAGCTTTATCTGTAAAAGACAGAATAGAATATATTTAAATAATGGGCGAGGCATAATTAAGTAAATCTCTTTTCATTTCATGATTAGAATAAGCTAAACAATGGAGAGAAATCTCAGAAAATCACATCGATGTGAAAGTTAAAAGTCAAAGTTTTTATGTTTTGAAAAAATCAAAGAAAACGGTGCTGCGCTTTTAATCTATTTTCACAAACATACACGATGTGCAAATGTCAAAAACTAGACCCAATAGGGATATACAGATTGCTTAATGGTTATTATACAGGTTTCTATTGATTCTTGCACCACCTAATCCTAATTGGGGGGGAGGTGTTATTAATTTTAGACTTACACGGTTTGCGGTTTGTCGACATACAGAAAGCGTGAACGCGATTGGCCCCCATATATGGAGAGGCAAGTTAATAAAATATGTCAAACATCTGTAATCCATCTTAAGAATATTAGCAGAATATCAGATATTTTATTGATGAGGATACTGCTAAACTTTTGATAAATGCCTTCGTAACCAGTAGATTGGATTACTGCAACTCCTCGTATCTGGTATGTCTAAAAAACATCTATCTAAACTTCAAAAGATACAAAATTATGCAGCCAGCACTATCGCTCTTAAAAAGAAATCTGATCACATTACCAATGTACTTAAAGACCTCCATTGGTTGCCAGTCAGAGAGAGAATTGACTTTAAGGTTCTTGGCATGACTTATAAATGTTTAAATAATCTAGCTCCCCCTATCTAGACGAGCTTTTAACCCCTATTTTAAACCTAGAGTCTTGAGGTCTAATAATAGTAACTATCTTTGTATACCCCGTACATCGACTCGTTTTGGTGAGAAAGCTTTTTCTGTGTGTGCACCTCAACTGTGGAATGGTCTGGATGAATGTTGTAGAAACTCCATATCCCTTGAATCGTTTAGGAAGTCTCTTAAAAACCATCTTTTTAAGAGGGAATATAATGCTTAGCGTCTTTTTAAGCTTTTAACGATATTTGTTTTTGTTAGGATAGCCTATATTTATAATGAATCTTTTGATTATATTTATGCGCATTATATATCTCGTGTCTCTTGTAAGAATGCTCTATTCATTGAATATTTTACTAATTCATTGTATCTATCTTTTTAGCTTGATGTATTATTTACAATGTATCTTTTAGGTTTCGTGATCATGTTATACTCTTTGTGTTTTAAGATTGTTGTATCATTTAAATCTTTCAGTGAACTCTTAAACCCTTCTATTTTAGGATAATCATATGATACATTTTGACTCTTTTAAATATCATGTTCTATGACCATTATTTTATTTATGTTGTATTGTATGCTATTGTGAGGCGCTTTGAGCTCTTTTAAGAAAAGGTGCCATATAAGTATATATATATTATTATTATTATATATAAGATGAGTCAATTTATGGCAGACAATGCTAAACACACTTCTTGGATGCTTATCTCCCCTGTTTTTTCTTGGATGGAAAATAGTGTGAACTAGGCCTCCATCATGATAAAACTCTTGATCCACTCAAATTTAACCCATCCACTATTATGCAGTGATGCCAATGTGAATTAACAAGAAACAGTAAGATGAAAGAATGAAAGGAAAGAAGTAGGACCTATCAGCAGTGTCTGCCAACCACCAACTGCACACCGCTCGTTATAAACAGTCATGCACTTTGACTGGAACAGTCTAAAGAACAATGAATGAATCCTTACAGCACATGGGGGTCAGGGTCCAAGTGTCCATGTGTCCAAACAGGACTAAGCTGCAGAATGAGAACACAAACAGAGACAGCATCTTTCTTTCTTTTTTTTTTAAATAACCAAAGGATTAATCCTTTGAGACCTGACCACCTGACCCTCTACCTAGATTATAGGAAAATAAGGATGAAGATTGTGGCACAGAAATCGTTCAAATCATTGATTTATGGGCGCCAATATCTTTAGTTCTATTTCAAGAAGATGATTGCCAAGTTACATAACTCAAACCATTGACCCTCTCATGCTTTAGCCATGCTACAGAATATATATAGGCTTCTAAGAGTTACACCCCTTTGCTGGTTGTGTAACGGTCTTATAGGGTTAAATAACTTGTTTCACATTTTGTCTTCACTGACCTCAAAAGTTTGATGATACGAGAAAGGTAAAAAAGAAATTTTCTCAAACGATCCATGTCTCAATATGGAAGAAACGAACAACACTTAACATACATGTGTAGGATTCCTATAAGGTAGTAACATCGTCCACGATTTAATCTCATCCTGGGTTTCCTGTGAGAGAAAAAGTGTAAAAAAAAACATATCACCACTACTCATTCACTTCCCAAACTTAACTCTACTACGTTTTAATTTTTGGTGTCATGTAAAGTACTACTACGGAGGGGCCAGCAGCTCAGATATGGCTTAGACATTCTGACTACCCCTCAGGAAACCCGAGTTCAAATCCCAATCTCTGCACACATTCTTCGACCCAACAGCGAATCAGGTAACTGGGTCCTTGCGGATTTGGTAAAAACAAAGACAGTGCAAGAAAAGCAATGGCAGACTAGCACGTTATGCTGTGCATACACACACATGTACCAGAATCCTTCTCCTGGTTACCCTTTGCTCCAACTCTGCTAACTCTGCTCAACTCTCGCTCAACTCCGCTCAACTCGAGTCAACTCTTAAGTATGGATATTTTACTAATGTGCAACTTTTAACGTAATAAATGTACACTTAATATAGATATTAGACACACCGTACACTATAAGAACCTCCTGTATATTATTAAGACACACTGTACATTATTAAAACAAACTGTATATTATTAAGACACAATGTACATTATTAAGACACACTGTATATTATTAAGACACAATGTGCATTATTAAGACACATTGTACATTATTAAGACACACTGAACATTATTAAGACACAATGTGCATTATTCAGACACACTGTACATTATTAAGACACACTGTACATTATTAGGATACACTGTACATTATTAAGACACAGTGTACATTATTAAGACACAATGAACATTATTAGGACAAACTGTACATTATTAAGACACACTGTACATTATTAAGACAAACTGTATATTATTAAGACACACTGTACATTATTAAGATACACTGTACATTATTAAGACACACTGTATATTATTAAGACACACTGTACATTATTAGGATACACTGTACATTATTAAGACAAACTGTATATTATTAAGACACACTGTACATTATTAGGATACAAACTGTACATTATTAAGACAAACTGTACATTATTAAGACACACTGTATTATTAGGATATTATTAGAACCTCCTGTATATTCTTAAGACACACTGTACATTATTAAGACAAACTGTACATTATTAAGACACACATTATTAAGACACACTGTACATTATAAAGACACACTATACATTATTAAGACAAACTGTACATTATTAAGACACACTGTACATTATTAAGACAAACTGTATACACACTGTACATTATAAGAAAACTGTACATTATTAAGACCTGTATATTATTAAGACACACTGTATTATTAGGATACATTATTAAGAACAAATTAAGACTGTACATTATTAGACACACAATACACTGTATTATTATTAAGACAAACTGTACATTATTAAGACACAATGTACATTATTAAGACACACTGTATATTATTAAGACACAATGTATATTATTAAGACACACTGTATATTATTAAGACACACTGTATATTATTAAGACACAATGTATATTATTAAGACACACTGTATATTATTAAGACACACTGTATATTATTAAGACATAATGTATATTATTAAGACACACTGTATATTATTAAGACACAATGTATATTATTAAGACACACTGTATATTATTAAGACACACTGTATATTATTAAGACACTATGTATATTATCAAGACACACTGTATATTATTAAGACACACTGTATATTATTAAGACACTATGTACATTATTAAGACAAACTGTATATTATCAAGACACACTGTATATTATTAAGACACACTGTATATTATTAAGACACTATGTACATTATTAAGACACACTGTATATTATTAAGACACACTGTACATTATTAAGACACACTGTACATTATTAAGACACACTGTATATTATTAAGACACACTGTACATTATTAAGACACACTGTACATTATTAAGACACACTGTACATTATTAAGACACACTGTACATTATTAAGACACACTGTACATTATTAAGACACACTGTGCATTATTAAGACACACTGTACATTATTAAGACACACTGGACATTATTAAGACACACTGTACATTATTAAGACACACTGTATATTATTAAAACACACTGGACATTATTAAGACACACTGTACATTATTAAAACACACTGTACATTATTAAGACACACTGTACATTATTAAGACAAACTGTACATTATTAAGACACACTGTACATTATTAAGACACCCTGTGCTACATGAAGACACACTGTGCTACATGCAGACACAATGTACATCTTGAAGACACATGTATACTTTGATGATGCCGTCTCAATCTCACAAACCAGATCTGCATTTCTGTACACCCAAGATTACATTTTAAAGTTTACAACTTACGTTTGTCTCATCCACAGCAAAAGATTTGATTGTCTCACCAGAAAAGAGGGACTTGACTTCTTCCATTGGCTGCAAAAAAAAAACATTTACATTAAAAAAGCATTTGAAAATGTGAGGTTTAGTGTAAATGTTTTGAACGCTGACAAGCCACCAAATAGCTGTCTTCATATGCATATATACGGGTAGGGTATAACTATGAATACTTTTTATAGCGCTCTACTACTGTTGCCAAAAATATTTGTGGCCGCCTATTGTCATGAAAGATATAGAAAGGGGCAATGCCGGTTGCCGGTACTTGAAAAGAACTTAATTCTAGATCTATTCCTAGTTTCTAAAAAAGGAAGTCAAATTTCAGGGCCCAATATTGCTTGTATTTGCTGTGTACATATGCATTTCCATTTATAGATAGAATGAGACTGTGACAAATGGGCATTGAAACTCTCCTGCTACCCTTAGTTTGTGTCAACTTCAAAGTTTCCTTATTGATAAGTTGTATTGATGGATTTATTCAAACATGAATAAAGAGAAAAAATAACATAATATTAATAATATTATGTATTGTTTTGTGTCCGACCAACAATGACCATATATATTCTTAGAGCATGGGCCATGGACCAGGCGACCCAAGAGACGGCCGTGTAACATAGTTAAGGGCTGTCTGAGACAGAAGCCAATGCACCGGCCAACGCTTTGTGAGTGAGGGTGTCATCTCTGCAAGACTACTTCGCACAATAACTCAATTCGTGCATAGATCTAGATTCTAAATCCAAGATCTAGCAAGCCTATTAACTTGCATTTGTGCCGGGCAGATTTAGATCTAGATTCTATATATATATATATTTGGTAAACGACAAATCCTTGAATTTGAGAGAGAGAGAGAGAGAGAGAGAGAGAGAGAGAGAGAGAGAGAGAGAGAGAGAGAGAGAGAGAGAGAGAGAGAGAGAGAGAGAGAGAGAGAGAGAGAGAGAGAGAGAGGGAGAGGAGAGGGAGAGGGAGGGAGGGAGGGAGAGAGAGAGAGAGAGAGAGAGAGAGAGAGAGAGAGAGAGAGAGAGAGAGAGAGAGAGAAAGAGGGATGGAGGGAGGGAGAGAGAGAGGGAGGGAGGGAGGGAGGGAGAGAGAGAGGGAGAGAGAGAGAGAGAGAGAGAGAGAGAGAGAAGAGAGAGAGAGAGAGAGAGAGAGAGAGAGAGAGAGAGAGAGAGAGAGAGAGAGAGAGAGAGAGAGAGAGAGAGAGAGAGAGAGAGAGAAGAGAGAGAGAGAGAGAATACAGACAGAGCGAGATACAGACATATAGAGAGCAACTATATTAAGATCTACATTGCGTTAATGAAAGTATTGAAAGAGTTTTAATAAAATTTGATGGCAAAACTGTAACTTAATTTCAAGATTATATTGTTAAGAACAGGAATAATTACATTACATTCTTCAAAGGGGGGGGGGGAGGAGGGGAGAGAGAGAGAGAGAGAGAGAGAGAGAGAGAGAGAGAGAGAGAGAGAGAGAGAGAGAGAGAGAGAGAGAGAGAGAGAGAGAGAGAGAGAGAGAGAGAGAGAGAGAGAGAGAGAGAGAGAGAGAGAGAGAGAGAGAGAGAGAGAGATATCTATTGGCAGAAACTCACAAAATTATCTGAAATGCACCATGCAAACGCATACTGTACTCCCCACATCTAAAACTATTTCTGGTTTCTCCCAAGTTTTCTAAACTTTTCCTATTGAAAAGCACTTCTTTTTTTTCTTATTTGATTTACCCACATCCACAACTAAGATGATCTCGGGATTTTAGTAGGATTTTTACAATTTACCTGGACTGCCTTGTGAACAGCTAAAGTATCTTTAATGTGCACTGTGTTGTGATGTGCATATGGGATCTCATTTTTATCATCCGTCTTCGGTGGGACTAGGTGTCGATCCACCTACCTGGACCAGGGGGGGGGGGGTAGATTTTACTAAAAGAACTCCAAAACACTTTCTACCGATGGCGCAGCTTAAACCAACAACCTTTTGGTTGAGAGGCCCCTATTGCAAAGCACAATATGAAATTATCCTTTTATTGTAAATTTTACTGTTTATCTTGAACAACTTTCTAGAGCTTAAATATTACACTCTTCTTATTTTAACAAAGTGAGAACGAAAAGAATTATATAATTGGATGTTGAGAATTTACTTCATTTTTGAGTGCCTTCAGATCTGATTTCACTGCCTCAGTAAACTGACAAAGTACGTCCAATTCCCGAATCAAGCCTGTTTTGAGCTTATGGCATGAGTCTCTGTAGAGAAAAATCAAACACTTTATGATAAGTCACTGAAAAAATTGTTTGGCTTCAAAATAATTGTTTAGTATTCTAATCATTCACAAGTCTAGATATACTTGTTTAGATGAAATCCACATATATAATATATATATTTCCACAAAAATTTCTGAAATCGTTTTCTTAAATTATTCTAGAAAATATTTTTATTGAATAGAAATCTTAAGAAAAATATTAAAACAATAAGTTTATTAAGTTTTTTCACATTTAAAAAAAAGGGAAAGTAATAATAATGGTAATATAATGATAATGATGATGTGAGCAAAAGCTTGCACCTGTACGGACTAAGCAGCCGTGCCCTTGGTGAGTCCTTTGCTGCTTTGCAGGCATGCAGTGGCTGACCAAAGGCTAAGGGAGTTAACCCAACACAAAATCACAACCTGCCGCCTTGCAGGCGGGTTTTGTCTGACCGAGGCTAAGGAGTTGACCCTGACAGAAAATTACAACCAAGACCTTATAAGAGGTCTCAAAGTGGCAGCCCCACCACTTATCTAGGCTACAGGGGCTAATCACCTGCTTACCCAAAAACTTAAAGATTCAGATAACTAAATGTACAATACATAGATGGACCTTTTGAAGACGACCCTGAAACAAACAAGGACTTTGATTTTTCGAACATGAAATGTTAGTGCAATAAATGGAAATGAGGCAGAATTAGCTGATGAATTAGAAAAGTTCAAAGTAGATTTTTTGGCTATCACAAAAACAAAGAAAAAGAGACAAGGAAAATAAAATGTAGGACCAATCATAGTCATGAAAGCTGTTAAGAAGTTGGAAATTTATGAGCCCACAGATACCAGAGGTAGACATTAAATCAAAAGGAAGAGACGTTAAATTATCAATAGCTTATGGACTAAACAAAGATATCACCAAAGAAGAAAAGGATACCGGTATCTTTAAACAAAATTTACAAACAGTCGCAGAGAATCTTAAACCCAGAAACAAATGGTTTTAGGAGATTTAAATGTTACAGTTACAGTAGGCAAAAATGTAGAAAGATCAAGTGGAGCAAAAAAAATAATTTTTAAATTCAAATTTACCCCGTCAACCATATACGATAATCTCAGGGGGAACTAAGAGCAAGCAGTAAGATGTATTGTGAGAGAAATGAAAGGAAAGAAGTAGAACCGAGCAGCATCCCCGTCAACCGTCCACGTTGTGCTAGGCAACGAAGGAGACACGCAACTTCGCCAAAAAGAGAGAGACTAATAGATTTTTGCCTAAAGAATTTAACATGAAAATAACCAACACCTTTTTTCCACATAAAGATACATAAATAAATGAAGACAGAAGTGAAAAGTAGTGCATAATAGTTGGTAGCAATGTTACTTCTAAGCTGTGTACGCGTGCACGCACATCAGGGAGGAAAGGTGTGTACAGTTACAGAATATCTGCGCACACCAGTAAAACGACTTCTCTTGTGTAATGTTCATATTCATGCATACAGCACACACAAGTGTGTAATGTTCATATTCATGCATACAGCACACACAAGTATGTAATGTTCATATTCATGCACACAGCACACACAAGTGTGTAATGTTCATTTTCATGCACACAGCACACACAAGTGTGTAATGTTCATATTCATGCACACACAAGTGTGTAATGTTCATATTCATGCACACAGCACACACAAGTGTGTAATGTTCATATTCATGCACACAGCACACACAAGTGGGACTTTTTTCGTCACACCTTGCACAACGACAATAATGTAGGCCTATGCACACCGACTACACAAAATTAGAGGAAACATGGGTTAGCAGTTCCCTTTCTTACAGTGGATGCAAGAATTAACAGAGGAGCTGAAATATTTAGTGTCATCATGCAGTGATTGTAAAAATGAGATTACTGACTAACGAAAACAAATAGAAAAGGATAGAAAAGAAAGCTGGTAAACCTAAAATAGAAGAAGTAATTAAACCAGAAGTAAAGCAGATACTAATCTAAGATAAAAAAAAGAGCCATTAGTGAAAGGCAGATTTATCTGAATGATTGCACAATAGAAGAAAAGTAGCAACACCCTCAGTTGTACTGGAGAGGTCTCTGGTAGGAAACAAATGAAAGGAGTAAAAGAACTATCGCCAAAGATGAAGTGAAGGAAGCAAAACAGGAACAGTGGGAATATGAGGAGTTTGGACAAAGATTTCAAGAAAGCTACCAATGAAATTAAAAGCTGATTTGGGAGCAATGAAGAACATAAGAAAGACCAAAGCCTGCTGAATTAGACAAATTGGTAGCTCAGTCAGGGATAGTGATAGTGTGTGCCCGACTATGGTAGTCCTTCCCTGCGAAGAGTTACAAACGATGTCGCAATTATAAACTCTTTATTAAGGCTTCAGCTCCTACAAACCTGTCTATGTAAACTGCATGTTCGTTAATCTGACAAACCGTCTAATCTGGCATTTTTCACGGCAACTGACAGTGTCGGATTAATGACGGTCGACTCTATATAAATGCAACTTTTTCTAATCAAGTAGGGAGTTCCTGACCCATTTTACCAACAGTTTTGTCAAGAAGAAGGTCAATGAAGGTCTTGAGCCGTCGCTAGATATAAATTCTAGATCTAAATCTAGGTATCTGTCATGGTTTTCAGTAGGGAGGCCTATTTAGTATTACCCCTGAAGATTCTCCATTATGGAACTCTTTTAAAACTTGTATCTCATGTCTGACATGTTATCATGCAGGTGCAGTTAGAAAAAGAGACAGAAAGTAAAAACAAACATGTAGATCTGGAGTCTAAATTTAATACTAAAATAATAATAACAACAACAATAACAATAACAATAATAATAATAATAATAATAAGTATCTATATAGATCTAGTGCTAACTACACGCCAAAAGGTGCTCAGAAGCACTTTACAAAATAGATGGATTACAAATCATTAGGCATTGTGACAACATTTAAATTATATGATTCTAAATCTTTACAAACATACATCACATCCTAAAAACAATCCATGTGTACATAACATCATAAATATATTATAAATAAAAGTTTTAAATATGCAACAGTGAATAACTCAATTTTTAGACTTCTTTTGAATGAATTTGGTTTTAAAACTGAGGCTGTTCCATAAGACAGGAGCTACCACACTAAACGATAATTATGAAAGGCAGAAGATTTACAGATAACAGACATTAAAAGAGCATCAGAAAATCTCAAGGATCTGACCGGTTTATACATTTATAGGTTCTTTGAGGTAGATCTAGGTAGGAGATGCCGTGAAAGCACGTATAAGGTTGACATAAAAATTCAAACATCAGTGCGGTATTTGACTGGCAGCCAGAGGAGATCTTTTAATACTGGTGTAATATGGTCACCAGGCAGTGGACAGGTAAGCATCTGTACGGGAAGTAGGCGATCCCGCCCTCCACGAGTCTTCTGCTACCTTGCAGGCGGGTCTTCGCTGACCAAAGGCTAAGAGATTTAACCCTGACAGAAAACAACCTGCTGCCTTACAGGCCAGTCTTGGTTGACCAAAGGCTGAGGGAGTTAACCCCTGACGGAAAATAACAACCTGCTGCCTTGCAGGCTGGTCTTGGGTGACCAAAGGCTAAGGGAACTCTGAAAGAAAATGACAAGGTCTGGTAGGGGGCCTCTATGTGGCAACCCCACCATCTACCTGGGGTACAGTGGGCTAATCCCCTGCTTTTATCCAAAACCAAACTGATTCAGAGAAATCAATACAATATACCCGGCTTGACCTTTCAACAACAAACATGAAACGAACAAGGACTGTGATTTTTGGAACATGGAATATTAGGGTAATAAATGGAAAAGAGATAGAATTAGTTGAAAAAATGGAAAAAGTAAAAAGAAAAAAGGCAAAGGAATAGAAAATGTAGGACCAAATCACACTTTAATCTTCTCAGGAGTAGATGTCAAAGATGGAGCTGGAGCAGGCCTCCTAATGCAAAAAAGGCATGAAAAGCTACTAGAAAGTTGGAAATTTATAATCCCATGGCTATTAGAGGTAAATATTTAACAAACAAACAAACAAATAAAAAATTATTAACAGCTTATGGATCAAACGAACACGCCACGAAAGAAGAAAAAGATCTCTTCGAAATCGATTTACAAATAGCTGCAGAGAATCTTAAACCCAAACAGGAAATAACGGTTTTAGGAGTTTTAAATGCTAGAGAAGGTACAATGTAGAAACGTCAGGAGGAGTAATAAGTAAAGAAGGAGAGACAACGACTTCTCCAAATGGAGAGAAACTAATAGATTTTTGCCTAAAGAATAACATGAAAATAGCCAACACCTTTTTTCCTCATAAAGATATCCACAAATATACAAGAGTAAATGAAGACAGGTGTGAAAAGTCAATCATAGACTACATAATAGCTAGCACCTCCCTTTTTACAGTACATTGGATGCAAGAGTAAACAGAGGAGCAGAAATATTTAATGATCATCACCTAGTGATTGCCAAAATGAGATTACTGACTGAAGAAAACAAACAGAAAAGGAAAGAGAAGAAAAGCTACTTAACTCAAAATAGGGGAACTAAGTTAACCAATGGTAAAACAGATATAGCAATCTAGGATAAAAAGATTTATCAATGAAAGGCAGATGGATCTGATAGCACAATAGAAGAAAAGTGGCAAAAGTACAAAGAAACACTCCTCAGTTGTACTGAAGATGTCTGAGGCAGGTAACAAATTAAAAGAGAAAAGAAAACAACAGCATGGTGAAATGAGAATGTCAAGACTAAGATCAACGAAAAAAGGATGCCTGGAAGAAATGCTTGCAAACAAAGAGATCAGAGGGTAGGATAGATTATGTGAATAAAAGAACTGTTGCCAAAGAGGAAGTGAGCAAAGCAAAACAGGAACAATGGGAAGAGTTTGGACAGACTTCAAGAAAGCTATCAAGGAAATCAAAAAGCTGTTCTGGGGGGGGGGGCAATGAAGAGCATGAGAAAGACCAAAGCATGCCCAATACAACAATTTAAGAATGCCAAAGTAGAAATATTGAAAGCAGACAGCGAAATCATGGAAACATGGAGAAAGCATTTTCAACAATTACATAATCCCTCCAGAACATATGAAACAAGGAGTAAAGATCAATTCGTAAGAGTAACATTAACAAGTAATCCAGAGGAGACAGCTGAACATGTAGATATTGCAATGAAAGAAATCCATACAGCTATATGAAAAGTGAAATTATGAAAGGCCCCAGGAACAGATCAAGTTTATCCAGAAATGATTAAAAACCAAGGGAGAGAGGCAGACAAACTACAACACATGCAATATATGCCAACAAACATGGAAGTCAAAACAGGTGATAGACGACTGGAAGAAGGAAACAGTGGTACCAATACATAAAAAAGGATCAACTATGGAAAGTTCAAACTATAGAGGGATATCACTGCTTAGCGTACCAGGAAAAGTGTATGCCAAGATACTGGAAATGAGACTAAGGAAAAGAGTAGAGGATCAGATTGAAGAACATTATTTAGACCAGGAAGAAATGTACAAGACCCCATATTTACAATTAGACAAATAATAGAAAAATTCCATGAGAGAAACATACTTGCACCTGTGTTTTATTGACTTAGCAAAGGCATTTGACACAATGAGAAGGGATGAACTATGGCATTCCTTAAAAAAATACAATGTAGAGCAAAATTTGACAGAAGGCATTAAAAGCTTTTACATTAAACCAACATGTGCAGTGAGAGTAGCTGGAAACATATCTGCAGAATTTGATGTAGATATAGGAATAAGACAGGGTTGTATCCTAAGTCCTCTTTAGTTTATAAATCACATTTATGGATTCAGTCGCAAAGACATCCTCAAAAATAAAGACAATGAATATAGGTATGTGGAAGCTCAAACCAGTAAATATATCAATGCTTTCATTTGCTGATGATTTAGTCCTGTTTAGAAAATCAGAAATTGACCTTCAGTCAAACATCAACATGATGAACAATGAACTGAATAAAAGAGAAATGAGAGTAAATGCAAAGAAAACAAAAACTTTGCTAGTAACAAGGGAAGTTAAAACACAAAACCTTAAATTGGCCAGGGAGAATGTGTACAGAATAAGTTCATAACTTGAGACTGTCATAACTTGGATAGCATCAGCTAGTCCTGGCTGGCGTTTTTTAAAATTTCAGATAAGTTGTTTACTCTCTTCCCTTATTGCATCGATAAATTTGTTATTTATATACATTTCGCGCCTTCAGTGTAAATTTTTGTCTTGATTGATACTTCCTTTCATTCATTCTCTACCATTTCTTCTTTCTAGACCCAGTGAGATATAGATCTAGTCTTACATTCATCCCATATTTTTCGTTCTTGTTTCCCATACTCACACGTCTCTCTCTCCCTTTCTTTCTTCCCTGCCTTTTTTCTTTCTTTTTCTCTCTCTCTCTCTCTCTCTCTCTATTTCTCTCATTCTCTCTATCTCCTTCTCACCTTTTATTACTTACTTATTTTCATATTTTTATTTCATTCTAGATCTGAACCTTCCACTCTTGCTCATTCTTCACACCCCCGTCTGCTACGTTTCTTATCATCACTGTCTTTTTCTTTCTTTCTTTTTCCTTTATGTTTTTCTTCTGACATCACATTGTGTGATGCCGGAGGTATTACTTGGATCTAGATTTTAGATATTTCTCGTTTGTTGTCTGACGAAGGGCTATACCCGAAACGTCACGTGTTTGTTTTGTCTTTATTAGTGGAGTTGTCACTTATTGTCATATTTCGCCAATTACCTAGGAGTAATGATTAACTCAGAGGGAAAACTAAAAGAAGAAGTCAACCAGAGAATCCAAAAGGCAATGACAATATATAACCATCTAGGAAAGGCAATTATAGGTAAACAAGATTTGTCAACAAAAACCAAATGGCGGCAGTACACATCACAGATCTTGGACAGTAGAGAATACAGTAGAGTACAGCAGCTGAAATGAAATTATATCTAAGAAGAGTAGTAGGGGAAACACAACAATAAGAGATCAAAGCAAATCAGATGGCATAAAACTAAGATAGAAATAAATCAATTGAGATGGTTTGGGCATGTAAACAGAATGAATGACAATAGAAGAGCTAAATCAGATAGATCTAGATCTAGAAATTTAACATTTTGGAAGGAAACAGAAAATGTCAGGACAGGGCATCCTTGAGAAAGATTATCTCGGGCATCTGAACCCATAGATCTACACCGAAGGGTAGAATGGGAACTGATAAAGAAAGAAAGAAAGTAACATGGTCAGATGTTTAAGTTAAAGTAGTCAATCTTGCTGTCCTATTCAAATCTAGATCTAGATTTCACATGAAAGAACAAAACAATTTTGAAAACATTTCGGCTCAATCATTTAAATTGATTCAATTTCATTGAATTTCAACTCACTTCAAGAGATCACGGATATAATCAAAAAGGCCAGGGGCGTCCTCTCTCCTGGTTCTTTGTAACAGCTTCGAAACATGTTTTAATTTGATATTAGTGTTTTTTTCCATATTCAACTCTTGAATTTGAACAGATCTATTTAGATCTAGATCTAGATCCAGGCCCTAATGGAGTCAGATTTTTCAAGAGATCTCGATCTTGGTTCTCTGAAAACTTGAAAGTGGAAAGCCCGTATCGTTCCCTATTTTCGACAAAATGTTTTCGATACTCAACGTACTACAAGTATAAGGGTACTTAAACATCTCAATATATTTGTTTTTATTATTTTTCCTTTTGGCGTTTCTTGTCTTTCACGATGACGAAGTTCTTTTTGGTATGATAATACGTGATTTCAAATGGGAATAATACTTGTATTGTGTTGTCGATAACATTGTACATTTAAAATGAAAAGAATAACATATTGAACATGATAGCATCGATCCCACAACGTAAACGGGAAATCCCAATTTTCAAGACTGTTACTTCTCGTTGGCGCTGCTTGGAGGCCACTTCCGCTTGGCTGCCCCGCACCATTTTGCAATGACCAAAATCAAGACAGCAAGAAATGCGTTGCCGAAGACAGAGTGGAAGCCCCTTGCTAGCCACTCCTCTCACCACAGAGGCACCATGGAGGCCCCAAAAAACTTGCAGCGTGGTATTTTAGCGTTGCACTAAATTTCTTGCCCTTTTTTTAATGTGTTGCTTTTCATCTGAATCGTATTTATTGTTTTTGTTTCTTCTGTCCCATGCTTCTCTCTTGTTACAATTTTCTTAACCACACAATCTACAAAAGAATATGACATTATATAAAAAATACTTTGAAAACCAATTTTACTATTTATGTACCGGTACGTAATATACTTTAACTTTGTTTTCAAAATTTTTTGATTGGTCCTATATTAATTGAAACCCAGAGGTCGCCTTAAACGGTGGACCGGGCATAAACACATTCACGTTTTATACAAGTCAGATAGGCATTGGTATGTCATATTTGACTGCTTTTTTTAGATTCCATGTGAATTTTTTGCGTGGCGGGCATATTCGGGGTCCAAGACCCCTAAAATGATGTAATCTATGGAAAATAATTTCTCCCTTATCCATATTATGAATTCATTGAAATTTGCTGTGAAGGTGGGTACGAATACAGTGTTCATAGCATAATAAAATTTCTTTTATATTTGAAATAGGAAATGTTTTGTGCTCATATGAGTGAAAGACTGTGAGGCCACGGTAGAATTTCCTTCATTTTCTCACACTATTTCTGAAAAAAATCCATTTACATAAAAAAATATCATTTTAAAACAAAAAGCACAATACGATGGTGACAACGGTTTTCGAACGTTTGTGGTTCTTTTTTGTAGGTATGGTCCAACTTTGTCAAGAAGTAGCTTAAAAGTAAATGATTTCATACTTATGTACGACAAACATTTTTCATCATCTGACAATACTTGTTCCATTAAATGATGGCATTCGCCATACTTAGAACGGCACTGGTGAACTGTGTGCACACAGTAACGGCGTCTGTTTAACCTTCGTTTTCTTAACCAATACAAAATCATTAATTGAAGGATTCCTTCTTCGTCCATCTTACTCGGTGACAAGATAACTAATGAAAATTATAAGGGGAGCGGCCCAGGGAGAGACTTCCACTCTGTCTCCTCAGGCCGCATGCTCGCCTCTCACCTTTTGGGGCCTCCAGGCAGCGTCCAAATGGTCTCCAAGCAGCGCCCACTTTGTATGTACCCTATGTAATAGTATTACAGTTCCATCAAAGGCATGTAGTCTATTACACACCTTTTATTTGGTTCCATGGTCATCAAAGCCGTAGCAACAATCAACCAGCTATGCCTGTGAGGGGTGCTCTGTGTAGTCTGAGAGCCCTACCACGCGGCCATGCATGTTTGTCATATATCCTACATACCGGGTACAATTTACATACATTTGTGATTTGACTCGGCTAAAAATGGCATCCAACATAGATACAACGCGTTGATCCTACATGTCACACACAAAAAAAGCCTACCACACGGTCATACATGGCTCCTACGGCCATTTTTAGAATATGATGGAGTACAATGTGTTAGGGCAAGAAATGGAGAAAAAAAGTTTAAATTAGCATTCAAAGTAGATATTTTGGATATCACAGAAACAAACAAAAAAAGACAAGAAATAGAAAATGTAGGGCCAAATCATACTTCAATCTTCTCAGGAATAGATGTTCGGGCAGTGGACAGGTAAGCACCTGTATGAGGAGTAGATAATCCCGCCCTCCACATGTCTCCTGCTGCCTTGCAGGCGGGTCTTGTTTGACCAAAGGCTAAGGGAGTTATCCCTGACAGAAAACAACATGCTGCCTTGCAGGCCGGTCTTGTTTGACCAAAGGCTAAGGGAGTTAACCCTGACAGAAA
This sequence comes from Doris montereyensis, assembly GCA_037039925.1. Taxonomy (NCBI): domain Eukaryota; kingdom Metazoa; phylum Mollusca; class Gastropoda; order Nudibranchia; family Dorididae; genus Doris; species Doris montereyensis. The sequence goes on along the minus strand of JAXRKP010000680.1, from coordinate 138,232 downwards.
ATAACAAGGCCTGGTAGGGGGCTCAAGGTGGCAGCCCCACCATCTACCTAGGGTACAGTGGGCTAATCTCCTGCTTATCCAAAACCAAACAGATTTAGAGAAATAAATATAACATAACTGGCTTGATCTTTCAAAGACGAACTTGGACACGAATACGGACTGTGATTTTTGGACATGGAACGTTAGGGCAATAAATGGAAAAGAGTTAGAATTAGTTGAAGAAATGGAAAAATTCAAAGTAGATATTTTATCCATTACGGAAACAAAGAAAAAAAGGACAAGGAATAGAAAATGTAGGACTGAATCATATTTTAATCTTCTCAGGAGTAGATGTCAAAGATAAAGGTAGATCTAGAGTAAGCCTCCTGGTGCATAAAAGGCATGAAAAGCTACTAGAAAGTTGGAAATTTATAAGCTCGCGGCTATTAGAGGTAAATATTAAACCAAAAAGACGAGAAATTAAATTATTAATAGCTTGTGGACTAAACGAATACGCAATATATTTTTGCCTAAAGAATAACATGAAAATAGCCAATACCTTTTTCCTCATAAAGATATCCACAAATATACAAGAGTAAATGAAGACAGGTGTAAAAAGTCAATCATAGACTACATAATAGTTAAAACCTCCTTTTTTTTTACAGTACATTGGATGCAAGAGTAAACAGAGGAGCAGGTAATATTTAGTGATCATCACCTAATGATTGCCAAAATGAGATTACTGACTGAAGAAAACAATCAGAAAAGGAAAGAGAAGAAAGCTACTTAACTCAAAAAAGAGGAACTAAATAAACCAGTAGTAAAACAGGTATACCAATCTAGGATAAAAAGAAAAGATTTATCAGTGAAAGACAGATGGATCTGAATGAAAGCACAAGAGAAGAAAAGTGGCAGATGTATAAAGTCCTCAGTTGTACTGAAGATGTCTGTGGTAGGAAACAAATTAAAGGAGATAGGAAAAGAACAGCATGGTGGAATGAGAATGTCAAGACTAAGATCAAACAAAAGAAGGATGCCTGGAAGAAATACTTGCAAACAAAGAGATCAGAGGATAGGATAGATTATGTGAATAAAAGAACTATCACCAAAGAGGAAGTTAGGAAAGCAAAACAGGAACAATGGGAAGAGTTTGGACAAAGACTTCAAGAAAGCTATCAAGGAAATCAAAAGCTGTTCTGGGGGGGGGGCAATGAAGAGCATGAGACAGACCAAAGCATGCCCAATACGACAAATTAAGAATGCCAAAGGAGAAATAATGAAAGAAGACAGCGAAATCATGGAAACGTGGAGAAAGCATTTTCACCAATTACATAATCCCTCCAGAACGTCTGAAACAAGGAGTAAAGATCAGTTAGTAAGAGTAACAAGTAATCCAGAGGAGACAGCTGAAGATGTATATATATATATATATATATATATATATATATATATATATATATATATATATATATATATATATATATATATATATATATATATATATATATATATATATATATATATATATATATATATATATATATATATATATATATATATATATATATATATATATATATATATATATATATATATATATATATATATATATATATATATATATATATATATATATATATATATATATATATATATATATATATATATATCAATGGAAGAAATCCAAACAGCTATAACTTATAGAACAATTAGTAAGAGTAACAAGTAAAGTAATCTAGAGGAGACAGCTGAAGATGTAGATATCTCAATGGAAGAACTCCAACAGCTATAAGAAAACTGAAATTAGGAAAAGCCCCATGAGCAGATCAAGTTTATCCAGAAATGATTAAAAACCAAGGGAGAGAGGCAGACAAACTACTACACATGCAATATATCCCAACAAGCATGGAAGTCCAAACAGGTGCCAGAGGACTGGAAGGAAACTATAGAATGCTCAAACTATAGAGGAATATCATTTCTTAGCGTTCCAAGAAGAGTATATGCCAGGATACTTGAAATGTGACTAAGGAAAAGAGTAGAGGATCAGATTGAATAACATCAGAGTGGATTTAGATCAGAAGAAGTGTACAAAACCACATATTTATAATTAGACAAATAATAGAAAAATTCCTTGAGAAAAATATTGACTTGCACCTGTGTTTTATTGACTTAGAAAAGGCATTTGACACTATGAGGAGGGACGAACTATGGCATTCCTTAATATAAGCCATTAAAAGTTTTTACAATAAACCAACATGTGCAGTGAGAGTAGTTGGAAACATATCTGCAGAATTGGATGTAGACGTAGAAGTAAGACAGGGTTGTAACCTAAGTCCTCTTTTGTTTATCATATTTATGGATTCGATTCAGTCGCAAAGGCATCCTCAAAAAATGAAGAAATTGAATGTAGGTATGTGGAAGGTCAAACCAGTAAATGTATCAATGCTTTCATTTGCGGATGATTTAGTTCTGTTTGGAAAATCAGAAATTGACTTTCAGTTGAATATCAACATTATGAACAATGAACTAAATAAAAGAGGAATGAGAGTAAATGCAAAGAAAACCAAAACAATGCTAGTAACTAGGGAAGCTTTAGGTATGATTCGTAGTTTTTCCTGGTCTGCCATGTAAACAGCAAAATTGCATCTTTAATGTACACAGTATGCTGTGATCTGCAAACGAGACCTCCTTTTATCGTCCGTCTCTGATGGGACTAGGTGTCGATCCACCTACCTGGACCAGATAAACATGCCCATGATGATCTTCTTTTCGCTCCTCCCCCTCCCCTTATTTAACTATATAAAGAAGAGTTTTTATACTTGCGGTGCTGAATTTGGGAATATATTCTCTTGTTAGGAATTAACTTCACAGTACTGGGTTCAGAAAAATCTCCCTTCAACTTCAAGTAACAATGGAATATTCTGTTACTCTACCTCCGTGGTCCAGGTAGGTGAATCGACACCTAATTCCATTGGAGAAGGACGATAAAAAGGAGGTCTCGAGTGCAGATCACAACACTCTGTGCACGTTCAAGATCCCTTAACTGTTGACAAGGTAGTGGGGGCAAAATTAAAAATGCTACAATAAAAACACTGAGATGTGGATGTGGGTAGAATCAAGTCAAAACATCAAACAATTTTCTTTTTTTAAGTCAAGTGTCGGACGGATAAGATTTCCCTTCATTATCTATGGTTTCACATCGATTGAGACCGGAAGTCAACAAAAACCTCAAGCCATGAAGACATGTTCAGGATTCGACTGGTAAACGTTACGCGTAGATCTGCACTTTTTAAAAACATTCTGGACTAGATTTCTGTGAACAGACCTTGATAGATTATAAAAGTGAGAGAGTTTTCTCAAATTACGTAATTTCCTGGCAGAAAGATGCCTTCCATCGATATTCACCAGGTTCCGCTGGAGGATGGAAAGCCGGAGGAGGGAAAGGAAGCAACAACAACGAGCACGATAAAGTCAACGATTGGGATCATTTATCCTCCGCCTGAGGTTAGAAGTATCCTTTGTCTTACAGTTTCATGCATAGACATTCCATATTATATGTTCAGGGTGACATAATAACAAAGATCAGATGGATTGGTTGGATTTTTGTGGTCGGGTACAACATTTGAATGAATGAATGGCATGGTCAAGTGTCGCGAGTGAGCCAATTAGCTCGGTAAAAATAAACTATATGGCAGGTTTCACTCTTTTTGTCAAAATGTACATGTTATATTTTTTACAAGTGTTATATACCATGTTAAAGCTTAGAACATGAGGATTCCAGATATATGACTTTAAGAGATAGCAAAGGACTGTGGGGCAAGTAAATTAGCTTTTAAAAGTCATGTTTTTCAGTCAAGGGGCATAACTGTGAAAATTCTAGGTCCAATGCCAGTGCGTAATGTTATGTGAACTGCACGCGTCCGTCGACTGAGGTTTCCCTGGCGTTTATTTAGTGACGTAACGCTTGGACATCTGGTTTGGAGAGTTCCCTGGCTTTTCCCTAGTTCTCAATAAGATATGAAGTCTGTGTTTGTGTTTCCCCGACACCTGGCGTGGAGTCCACGGCCGGTGCCTTACCGTTGATCAGATGACTCGCGCGTTCCGGATCGTGTGGACGGATGAAAACTGATGCTTTTTTGTCCCGTTTTTTGTAAAATTCTATGATTGTACGCCTTTATACTATCATTATTACGTGTTACGGGTTTATCGTGTGTACCATTCTGCTCAAACTGGTACGGTAAACTTCACGACTTATAATTTTAACGAGTGAGGATGCGATACGTATAGGCCGATGTTTGCCAATAGAGAGAGAGAGAGATGCACCAGCAATAAAACCCTCGCCGCCCCGCCCCCCCCATCATCACTTCTCCGCTATTCCCGTCATCACTCACCCCCCCCTAACTATCTACAGTCACATAGTGCGCCCCACTAGACTAGCACAAACTTGTCTTTATCGATCGATAATTGCTTCGCGGAATACGGGACAGGAGGGGAGCGGTGGCTGGCAAATCTTGAACTCTACTTGAACCTGTGCTATTAATATAATTTTCTCTCTCTCTCTCTCGTTGAAATGCGTTTTTAGTAATATTGTATTGTTATGCCAAGAAGACTGTGCATAGTGGAGACGTAAAGTCACTATCGTTGTAATGGACTTCTAAACCTCCCGTATTGCCAATTATCTTGTCTTTATTTAATAGAACATAATAAATCATGAAAGCCTATTGATTGCCGGACTTCTTTACATAAGTTTCACTCATGATAAGCCAAAGCAGGTTTTGCTAATGCAACCGAATCTAACCTGAACGGTCTCGAATCTAACCTGATCACAGTCTGCTTTCTGATGTCGATCATCGTCTACATTTTTGCATGGCCGTAAGAGTCTTCCAAAAACAAAATATTCCGCAAAGCCAACCAGACAATTTAAAAACAAAAATTTTATGATATCCCAATAGGCTTACACAAGATGAACTACACAAGATCGAACTATTACCGATTAGACAATCGACTCGACGAATTTAATTACATAATAAATCGTTATTAGATCTCAGATTATTTTTTGTCCGACCATGAGGTTTCAGATGACAGTAGACTCATTATAAAGCTTTAGAACCTATGATTTTTCGAAAAATATTTTTTGTCCGAATGTGAATATATTTTTTTCGGTGGTAGGAATACTTTTTCTTTCACTCCAGATAAAAAAACAGCGCTTCTACGTATTTTTCAACTGTTTTTTTCAGCTTACTGTGTGTTCATTTGTAGACATCAGTTGTTACATAATAACGAAAATCTGAAACCTGTTTCACGTGATCACTGCAAAAGATAAAAAAATATTTAGGACTCGCCAAATTTTCTTTGAACAATTCTCTTTCACATGGAATTAAAGAAAACAGAATAAAAGGTCGTTGACCTCACCTACCTTAAGGTGAAAAGGGACTTATTAAAAAGAGGGAAATGCCGTCTGTCTGGATTGCTGACGTTCACACCCAAAAAATATTCACAAAACACACAAATTGAAAGCAAATTTCACAATATTATGTTTTTTATATCTGCGATGTCAAAGCTATACATGGACCCAATGTTAAGAAGATTCATCAATTAGACTTTAAGAAAGATTAATTGAAGATTTCAAGTTATCATTGGGTCCCATTTTTGTGAAACCTGCCATATATCATATACTAACTGTACTGTGGCCTGTCAGTGGGCTTGAGTATACAGTAGTTTACGGTTTAGTGGCATAAAAGAAAGTGGGTCAAATTTGGGAAGGACTTCCGTAGTCGTGGTACCACCCACAAAAGAGGGTTTATTTTGAAGGGGTTAGATAAAAAGTTGGGGCATGGTTTTTGTTGGGGATAAAGAAAGAAAGAAAGTAAAATAAAGAGTTAGTGGGAGGAGGTATTTTCAATGTGGGCCAATCATGGATTGCAACAACGGATGTCCGGGACTGAGGTCTGTAACGACAACGGCCAGAACATGCGCAGTTCAATGAGTGAGTGAGACAAGTGACGATAGACTGACTGCTTGATGAACAGAACACGAGCTGTTCACATGTGACAATGACAAGGGACTGGACCAAGACTTTATCATAAATCGGACTGAAACCAACCATCATGCAGTTCGAGGTAGCATTGGACTAAAGACACATGTTGTTACCGAGACATCTGGTTGTCTGGCTTATAAATATATTTGTGAGCATTTTTCGTAAACGTTTTACCAGTCCATGTTACCTAATTTGCATAAAAAGAGTACAGTTTGTGCGTTTGATTGATTAGCGTTGTGCAAGTGACTATAAATTGTTTGAAAAGTTTATAAATCTCAGGGGTGCCCTTTTTCCGTATTTATACGGAATTCTGTACATTTCGAAATTCTCCGTATGTCCCGTACATTTCGAAATTTTCCGTATCTCGATTTATTTTCGTCCAAAAATCGAAAAAATGTATACGCAACTTTTATGACGGGCGATCATTTTATACTGTCACTGATCCGACCGGTTCCCGAGCCTATAAAAACTATTTGACTGGATATTCATACTTTTCCCGGTCTCTTCTCTTCCGCCCATCACTGGTTCGAGTTTTCATTATTCATTAATACGAAGGAGCCACAATGGAGTGAAGTCAAAGGCGAAATATGACAATAAGTGACAACTCCACTAATAAAGACAGACCCTTCGTCAGACAACAAATGAGAAATATCTAGAATCTAGATCTAAGTACTACCTCAGGCATCACACAACGTGATGTCAGAAGAAAAACAGAAAGGAGGAAGAAAGAAAGAAAAAGACATGATAATGCGAAATGTATACAAATTACAAATGTATCGATGCAATAAGGGAACATAGTAAACCGATACATTTGTAATTTGTATACATTCCGCACTTTCAGTGTAAATTTTTGCCTTGATTGATACTTCCTTTCATTCATTCTCTATCATTTCTTCTTTCTAGACCCAGTGAGATATAGATCTAGTCTTATAGTTATCCTATTTTTTCGTTCTTGTTTCCCATACTCACCTTTCTTTCTTCCCTGCCTTTTTTTCTTCCTCTTCTCTCTCTCTCTCTCTCTCTCTCTCTCTCTCTCTCTCTCTCTCTCTCTCTCTCTCTCTCTCTCTCCCTCCCTCCCTCCCTCCCTCCCTCCCTCCCTCTCTCTCTCTCTCTCTCTTCTCTCTATTTCCTTCTCACCTTAATTACTGACTTATTTTCATATTTTTATTTCATTCTAGATCTGAACCTTCCATTCTCGCTCATTCTTTACATCCCCCTCTACTACGTTTCTTATCACTATCTTTTTCTTTCTTCCTCCTGTCTGTTTTTCTTCTGACATCACATTGTGTGATGCCTGAGGTAGTACTTAGATCTAGATTCTAGATATTTCTCGTTTGTTGTCTGACGAAGGGTTATACTCAAAACATCACGTGTTTATTCTGTCTTTATTAGTGGAGTTGTCACTTATTGTCATATTTTACCATTGTTCATTAAACGACTCGCCATTCACCGTTTCACTACGACTCCCGAGATATCTTGTTTGATTTGCAATTTGACTGGACTAACTAGATCTGGACTCGCATTATTTATTATAAATTCTAAAGTGCTTATAATTGGAATATAGATTTAAATAGATCTAGATATCTAGAATAGATCTCGTGATTCAAGCATAAGTTCCGCGAGGAGGATTTTGTTCAACGGTAATGTGTAAACTTTTGATAAAGGAGTGAAAAATAAATTCAAAGAATGGCTTCAAGAAAGGTCGCTGATGGAGGATATTTTTCTGACTTCTTCCGAAAAATAAAAGACTGGATTTGTCTATTGCATAGTACGGGAGGACAAAATAAATTATAGTAGCAATGGCAAGAAAGTTCTGGCTTTGCATGTGAATCGAGCTTCTCACTTAAACAAAGTGAAAGAAAAAAACTGAACAAAAAACCCAACCCCCGCTTGCTGCTGTTTCAAAATTTGAAAAAACTTGACCTTATTTCAGTTGCTTACCATCACGAAAAAAGTTCAGTATTTTTCATCTTGACCAGAGGGCATCCCTGATATCTATGTGTGGTACAAAGTAAATTACTAATAAAAAAGATAATACCAATGGCTGAAATGTTGTTAAAATGTAATAAATTTCACAACATAGGAAAATTGTTTTGTTTTTTCTTTTTGATATTCATGTATGTATGCCTATCATGTGTGCAGGTTATTTAAAGTAACAGTTATTATAAAAATTGTAATGCGAGTAAACGAAAAAAGAAGTGTACAAAAGGGTGAAGTGAGTATCATTTTGTCTGTCTGCGCCAATCGATTTGTTTCCGGATGGCTAGTAGTAGTGCTGTTGGATCTCCTGTGGCAAAGATGGCATGTGTTGACCGACAAAAGTTTGTGAATTTCACAGATTTAAATCGTGAGACAGACAGCTTGATTCAACAATCGCATTTTGCCAACTGTACAGGATTTTGTCCAAATGCGCGTTGGGTCCAAACTGTGCGTGCGAATTAATGAGCGGGGCGAAAGAGAAGACACAATCTACATTGAAACCATATCGATTGCATTTTATCAAGAGATCATGCAAGAAATCTGGTAAATATTGGGTGGAAGCAATAAAAAAATTTTTTAAAATTTAGGAATAAAAATAACTGTAAAGAAGGCATTGGCGCTTGTTTACTTATTTCTTCAACAGACTACTATCGAGAGAGCAATTTCTGACACCTCTGGAGATAGTTGCGACTGTCAAGAAACAAGTAGCGAGGCTGTCGTCGATTTTTATTCATATTGTAGGGAGGTATGAGTAGATACCTTATAAAAGGCTGATGAGTTTAAGAAACTTGGGAGGTTAAATTTCACGGTAGAAATAGACGAGACAAAATTTGGAAAGCGTAAATAAAATAGGGTTACGATAGTGGATGGGCAGTGGGTTTTAGGGGGCATTTGTAGAGAACCTAATGAATGTTTTTTAGTTCCAGTGGTAGATAGAACAGGGTAAACATTGTGCCAAATAATTGTAGATAAAGCCTTTGTAGACACAATAATCTGCCTTGCATGCAGGGCCATGTCAGGGAGGATTTCCATACTCTGTGTTCTTTTTTTGTTTGTTTGCTGGTGACTTTAATTCAATACAATAGTCTCGGCCAAAATACTTGTGCAACCCACTCACTACATGACGTACATGTATTTACATTGCCACTCTTGGTTGGACTCTGTCGTTTTGTTAGTTGCTTTTTTAATCGTTTGGGTTTTGTTTGTTGTTACTTGGTTTTTAGGTTAAGACCCAGTTATAGGCATATAACCTCTTCTCATAGATTGTTCATTCTTTTCTCACTCAAGACTTCAGGAGGGGATGGGATGGTGGAGACATTCAGCAATTTGGAGAAATATATTTTTATTTGTTGACACGTATGTCATATATATAGAGTATTATCTCCACGGTAAAAGTGACACAAGAAGACCTTTCTCAGATTTTCTCACGGTGATCAAAGAGAGAACCGATCAGAGTCTTTGTCTGTCAGACCATCGTCGATGGCCGAGTTAGGGTAGGAACGGGCAGGGTGACAAGAGCCGAGACAGCCAAAACTAGGCATTATCGTGTGCACATAGTTAACATAGATCTAGATAACACACATACCCACGTGCAGGGTAGATTTTGTTCCTGGGAAGGGGCAAAAAGACGTTATCGAGTTAATTTTTTACATGAATTGACTCTTTAAATGCAATTTAAGACATAATTACAAAAACATGTTGCATTTTGGTGAAGTCAAGCCAGCCGTTGTTTCATTTTGAGGGGGTAATTAGCATTGTAAAATTCGGTGACATGAAAAAATCATGCAATATGAAGAATCATGCATTTTGGCGGCGTGCAATTTGGCGTAGACTACTGTATAAAGTAAAAATAATACTTATCAAACCATCTGTACATATTATTCTAGCACATTTCAATGGACAGAAATCCTTTTTAGACACAAAATCCATAGAGAAATAAAATACAGAGTCGAGCCTATAGCCTGCACACTGCGGCCATCTTCTTTCTTCCTCACTGGTTTCGCTTTCAGCAACGTAAAACTTTGGATTTTTTACTGCTCCAACTCTGTGGGACTGCCTAGCAACAAAGCTATTGGTATGCGTTTCCCAGCGACCTACGTTTGCCTCGAGTGAGAGGTGGGGGGGGGGGGTCATTCAGGGGGAATTTCCATTTCAGGTTAAAGGATCAGGGTAAGGGATAGTTGATAGATGGTTAACATTAAAACACGTAATGTTTACCCCACTGTGGACAATGTGGTCAATTTGCGTAAGAATAGCCACTACAACGCTTCCTCTATAATCGCGTGTAAATTACAACACATTGTCTCTTTGTTATTATCAATAACACACCCCAAACCCCACGCTATTTACAGAAGATACCATTTTAGTGTGTAAACGGGTGGTCGAGACAACTCACTTCAATAAAATCCTTTCATTCTCTGTATCAGAAGGGTCTATTCATCGCACCTTGAAACCTAATCTGCTTGGACTACCAAGATTCAGTAATCCGCGAAGCAAGCATCAGTTTTCTCTAATATGATTGACTGACTAATCAGAAAGCTAGTTTTAAGCTTTATTTCAGGCAGTGAGTTGAAATACGATGAAAATAGACACATTTTGAGGGCATCCTTGATCGACATGGAAATATTTATAATGCATTTTTTGTGTTTTGTCGTGCAACATATATAATTGTATTTTTTTTCACAGCATTGTTTAACTCTGTTATTCATATATTGATTCACACACATGTATCAGACTGGATGTTTATAGACTGTCATGTGATTCCCTTAACCACCTTTTGAGACATTGTTGACAAAACTGCGAGCTTTGTTGCCAGAAACGGCCCAGAATTTGAGAACAGGATCCGACAGAATGAGGTGAACAACCCCAAGTTTAATTTCCTGCAGCCGGCTGACCCCTACCATGCCTACTACCAGCACAAAGTTACAGAGTTCAAAGAGGGAAGAGGTTTGTATCTGTAGAATTATGTTCACATGCAGGGTTCCCACTCATCTTGGAAAACTGGAAGTCTTGGAATTTGGTTGGAAGAAATTAAGTCTTGGAAAAGTCTTGGAATTTGGTTGGAAGAAATAAAGTCTTGGAATTTGATTGGAAGAAATAAAGTCTTGGAATAGTCTTGGAATTTGGGGGAAGAAATAAAGTCTTGGAAAAGTCTTGGAATTTGGTTGGAAGAAATTAAGTCTTGGAAAAGTCTTGGAATTTGGTTGGAAGAAATTAAGTTTTGGAAAAGTCTTGAAAGTTTTATGAAATTGTGCGATCATATCTTTTCCATCTCGGAACTGGACGAGAGTTCACACAGGGGAAAGCTGATGTGGCCATTTAATGATGCTGTTCTCTGTCTCTATTCGTTCTTCCTCAAAATCGTCCCCTGAACATCTGGGCTGTCAATTTGTCAGACATTGTCAGACCTGCCATTCTTTAGCATTCAAATGTAGTATCATTTTAGAATTTTGTCTTATTTACGATTTTGCGTTTAGTTTTAGCTTTGCTGCGCTTTCACCTGATTTCATCTTCCTTGGAAAGTTTTGCATGGAAAACTCTTGGAATTTTTTTCATGAAAATGAGTGGAAACCCTGCAATATTGTATCGGCTTCACGATGTTAATGAGTGTGAACCCTGCACGTTGTAGCGAAAATGTAGTTGTGAGTTTGTAATCATGACGACACTGGTTCAAAACCCATGGCTAACACAGGTGGTTTTTTTCACAATGCTGTACTCTTAGGACAAGCACTTCACTCTGCTTTCCTCACTTGACTCTTGTGTGAATGAGTACTCAGTCATAGGTAGAGAAAGATCTTATCAGAATGATAGTATGAAGCGCCTAACAGGTTGCTGTACTATATGCTTCCTGGGAGTTAAGAAGACCTTTGAATGAAATGACCTAATGGGACGGTAAATGATGTACAGTCGATGGGCCTGCACTTGTACGGGGGATGCAACCTATAAATCCATCTTTGTCTTTTACAGTCGTCGAAAAAGCTTAATCCAAATCCAAAAATCCTAGGGATCCTCAAAAATGAATAAAATGAATGTGTGTGTACGTGGAAGCTCAAACCAGTAAATGTATCAATGCTTTCATTTGCCGATGATTTAGTTCTGTTTGGAAGATCAGAAAGGGACCTTCAGTCGAATATCAACATGATGAGTAATGAACTAAATAAAAGAGGAATGAAGGTAAATGCAAAACAATGCTACTAACTAGGGAAGTTAAAACACAAAATCTTAAATTGGGCAGGGAGAATTTAGATCAAGTTCAAAGCTACAATTACCTAGGAGTAATGATCAACTCAGAGTGAAAACTAAGAGAAGAAATCAGCCAGAGAATCCAAAAGGCAAGTGCAACATATAACCATCTAGGAAAGGCATTTATAGGTAAACGAGAATTGTCAACAAAAACCAAAATGGCAGTATGCAACACAGTTTATTATCCTACTCTCCTCTATGGCAGTGAAACCTGGACCTTAGACAGTAGGGAATACAGTAGAGTACAGGCAGCCGAAATGAAATATCTAAGAAGAGCAGTAGGGAAAACTAAACGAGACAAAATCAGAAACACAACAATAAGAGATCAAACCAAAGTAGATGGCATTAAAACTTACTAAGATAGAAATAAATCAACGCTGATGGTTTGGGTATGTAAACAGAATGAATGACAATAGAATAGCTAAATCGGTATACAGTGCTAAAGCCCACGGTAAAAGGCCAAAAGGCAGACCTCGGAGAAAGTGGGAAGAAGGTTTAAAGGAGGCATTAAAACAAAGAAATTTAACTTTCACGGAAGAAAAAGAAAATGTCTGAACAGGGCAACCTGGAGAAAGATCATTTCGGACATCTGAACCCGTACACGGTAAGGTAGGATGGGAACTGATAAAGAACTAAATAGATCTTAGTTAACGCTTAGTTTAGTTTAGATTTCCATATTTTTAGGGGGTTTTTTCATTTTGTTTGTCTAAGTTTCATCCATCATTACAATTTGTCAGTGACTTCATTTCGGTTTTATTAACATGTGTTCCATTTAAGTATGAGACTGCTGATTTTAATCAAAGGTATTTAAGGTTTAATGACATGAAACAGTTGCATACTTTATTTTAAATCATCTTATAGCTGTCAACCAGTACGTAAAAAAACATATTTAATTTTGCAAGCTCATATCTGAACTCCTTTTCTTGGGGTTGCATGCAAAACCCTGTCATGACATTGACGTTCGTTTATTTTATCTTCTTTTCCCCTGTCATCTCTTTGTCACAGGTCAAGAGCCACAAGCACCCAAGGTAAACATTTTGTCTTCGTTTATTTCTCAGCTTTTAAAACTTTTTTTGTCATTCTGCCATTAGAAAAAAAAAACAAAAGGGATTCCATGTTTTGCAATAGCTAAGCCAGTAAATGTGTTCTTGTTAGATCATCTTTTCTTGCCGTCAAGTGGGAACAAGATATACATGATGTATGTTATATGTTTCATTTTGCTTTTTCTGTATAGATATAATGACGTATCTAAATCAAATTTGTTTAATGAGTTGTTGATATTGGCCGCTGATAGATTTTCCTTGTGTCTTGTCTTTTTTGGTTATTTTGTTAATTTAACAACTTTTATTTCATCTTGTAAACGACTGTCTCTCTGTCTCTCTCTGTCTCTCTTTCTCTCTGTCTCTCTTTCTCTCTCTCTCTCTTTCTCTGTGTCTCTGTCTGTCTCTCTCTCTCTCTCTCTCTCTCTCTCTCTCTCTCTCTCTCTCTCTCTCTCTCTCTCTCTCTCTCTCTCTCTGATTCACTATTAAAGTATCATGTGCAATACACACATTTATAAACTACAATGCATACTGTTTTTCTATTCAGTGTCACAGCATGGAAGCAATATGATATATTGTTTCAATAGTTGACCTGCATTCATTTTGAATTTGTAATTTATATATGACAGTCTTTCTTTGTGGCATCAGTGGCCGAGTGGTTTAGGCTGCCAGACTTGGGATCATGAGGTACCGGCTTCAATCCTAGCTAAGCTAGGTCTGGCGTTGTGTTCCCTGGGGGAAAAACATAATACACATTTTGCCCACTTGACCCAGGTGAAAATGTATACAATCACTAGCTTGGGAGTGAAGATCTGCATCAGACTGGCGGCCTGCCCAGGAGGTGATTATTACCACCTGTTCTGCTTCACGCTATTGAAACTGGGATGTTCTCTGGCCCTCTGTGCCGTAATTGCCTTGAAGGATCTTTTTATGTCAGTCTTTCTTTATAATACTGCTTTTTAGTGTCTCTGCTCTGACAAAGCATGCGACAGTAAAATCATTGTTGCATCTCTTTTCTGATGAAACTTTTTCTAGGTTTCACTTTTGGAATAAATGTAATCAACCTGATTCGTTAATTCATGCTTGGCTTTTCTTTTTCTTTTTCTTTCTTTCTTTTTTTTTTTTTTTTTACCACTGCAGGCACAGAGCCAGTTCCTGGGAGTGGTTCGCCAGCTGGAAGCTCCTAAAATCGTAGAGAGCTTTGTCCCGAAGGATCCACCCCCAGAATATGAATTTATATGTGACCCGCCCACAATCTCAGCGTATGACCTGTGAGTGTCAGCATCTCCGTCCCCGTTTAAAAGAAATAATCATTTCATTTTTTAAATTTTTCATTTTTTCTTGTGTTTTGTAATGTAAAATAGAAATAAGAAAATCGATCATCTTTCTAAAACCTCCAAGGTTTCTTCATCCATGTAAATGTTTAAAAGAAATAATCATTTCATTTTTTTAATTTTTCATTTCTTCTTGTGTTTTGTAATGTAAAATAGAAATAAGAAAATCGATCATCTTTCTAAAACCTCCAAGGTTTCTTCATCCATGTAAATTTGTTTCTTTTTTCTCTTGTGAAGTTAAAAATCTCTTTTTGATACTTAAAGCAAATTTTTCTGCAATGAGCAGATGTTGGTTATCTATCTATATGTGGATGTTTCACAGTGCTGTAGAACTCCGATTTTACTCACGCCTCAACGCTACTATTATAGGTGTGACCTCTGGTACGCATCATACCAAACTCCAATCCGTTCGAAAGTCAGATTTTCCCCAATGTTTTTCCATTTACTATGTTTGAAGTAAGACCAATTGTAATGGTTCTATTTTCTATTCATGACAATGTAAAAGTGCTGGAAAAATCAATGTAGGATCCACTTTAGGTAATATTCTAAAGACAGATTAAAGGGGTGGGGGTGGGGGCAACTGGACTGGTGAGTATGGGACTAAAAGGTTGATTCTCTGTTCTTAGCATATTCGGGTAGAACGATCATTTATCTACAAGTTTATGGCAGAAAAATGTTTTTACAAAATATTTTTGAGGCGAAGGTAGGTAAAAACAGTCAAAATTTTGACGTAAATTATCATAACAATGAGAAAATGGCAGTAAAAACCCGTATTTTGACAGCTAATCGCCAAATGTGGCAACACCAAGGTCATCTGGCATCTGCCAATACCGCTCGTAGCTTTGACCCATTGCTGTGTGACTTGAGAGGCGTTGCGCGTCAGTGTGTATGTAAACATGTGCACAAGCGTAGATATTGAGGGAAAAAGAAAAAAACTGGTCATTTTGACATCTGTTTTCACAACATTGCATGTCTAAACCTAGATTTATAATCCTCTTTATATTAGTAACAATGTTAGAGACTATTGAAAGAGCAAGGGGGCTGCTACAACAAGGAAACCCATCTGAAGCATTTGTTTTGTGTTATTTTTTATATGTTTTTACTTGCATTTTTCTCGAAATGTAGTTTTTTCACACTAAAATTCTATCTCCTCCGCCATTTATCGAACAATTTGTATTATATTTGGCACACAGGTTCCTCTTGTCAATGTTAATAGAATGAAGTCAGGTTTTTTTTAATATCTTGTACATTTTTTGAGAATTTGTTTTGTTTGTAATAAAAATGCCGTTTTTGTATATTATTTTTTTTTAAAACGCTATCCAAAATATATAAAAACCCGATGTCATTCTTTAAATATTGAATAGAAAAGACAATCTGCACAGATTTCGAGTGATTCTATTCATAACTAAGGGAGGAGATAGTTTTTGAAAATTGGTTTGAAAAAAACCCACACAAAAAAAACTCGGGCAGTGGATCTGTACGAGGGTTAGGCGGTCCTGCCCTCCACAAGTCTCCTGCTGTCTTGCAGGCGGATCTTGATTAACCAAAGGCTAAAGGAGTTAACCCTGACAGAAAATAACAACCTGCTGCGTTGCGGACTGGTTTTGAGCAACCAAAGTAAACAGGAGCTAAAATGTTTAGTGATCATAATAATAATATATATACTTCTATGGCGCTTTTTCTCAAAAGAGCTCAAAGCGCCTCACAATAGCATATAATACAATATAAATAAAATATAATGGTCATAGAACATGATATTTAAAAGAGTCTAAATGTATCATATGATTATCCTTAAATAGAAGGGTTTAAGAGTCCACTCAAAAGATTCAAATGATACAACAATCTTAAAACATACAAAGAGTATAACATGATCACGAAACCTAAAAGATACATTGTAAATAATACATTAAGCTTAAAAGATAGATACAATGAATTAGTAAAATATTCAATGAATAGAGCATTCTTACAAGAGACACGAGATATATAATGCGCATAGACATAATTAAAAGATTCATTATAAATATAGGCTATCCTAACAAAAACAACGATCGTTAAAGCATTATATGCCCTCTTAAAAAGGTACGTTTTAAGAGACTTCCTAAACGATTCAAGGGATATGGAGTTTCTACAACATTCATCCAGACCATTCCACAGTTGAGGTGCACACACAGAAAACGCTTTCTCACCAAAATGAGTCGATGTACGGGGTATACAAAGATAGTTACTATTATTAGACCTCAAGACTTTAGGTTTAAAATAGGGGTTAAAAGCTCGTCTAGATAGGGGGGAGCTAGATTATTTAAACATTTATAAGTCATGCAAAGGACCGTAAAGTCAATTCTCTCTCTGACTGGTAACCAATAGAGGTCTTTAAGTACATTGGTAATGTGATCAGATTTCTTTTTAAGACAATAGTTCTGGCTGCATAATTTTGTATCTTTTGAAGTTTAGATAGATGTTTTTTAGACATTCCAGACAAGAGGGAGTTGCAGTAATCCAATCTACTGGTTACAAAGGCATTTATCAAAAGTTTAGCAGTATCCTCATCAATAAAATATCTGATTCTGCTAATAGTCTTAAGATGGGACATAGATGTTTGACATATTTTATTAATTTGCTTCTCCATTGTGAGGTGAGGATCAAGAAGAAAGCCTAAATTCTTAACAGCATTGGAAATTTCAATATGGGAATTACAAATATTTACATCGCATGCATTAATAGTTTTGAGCGATGTACGCGTTCCAAAGACAATTATATCTGTTTTATCTCCATTTAATCTAAGTTTGTTTTCTGTCATCCAAGTCTGTATATCTGTGGTGCAATCCTGAAGTGTCTGAATGGATGCTGCAGGATTGCTGGTGCTCAGGGGTATGTATAGTTGAGTGTCGTCTGCATATAGATGATATTTGATGTTATGCCTCTCAATTATGTCAGCTAATGGAGTGGTGTAGAGAGTAAAGAGAACTGGTCCTGGGTGGGGAACACCATGTTGAAGTTTTAAAGGCAATAATCTCGAAGAGTCAATCAATACTGATTGTGTTCTCTCCTGAAGGTAGGTATCGAACCATTTCAGGGCAGTCTCGTTGATTCTAAATTGGTGTTGCAATCGTGATAGCAAGATTCCATGGTTGATAGTGTCATATGCGGCGCTCAGATCTAACAAAACGAGCATAACACATGACTTGTTGTCGATCATCCTAATGATGTCATTGTGCACCCTTAAAAGCGATGTTTCCGTACTGTGGTGTTTTCTGTGCGCAGATTGGAAATGTGTCGACATTTTGTTGCTATCAATGTGTTGCGTAAGACGGCGGTTAACAATTTTCTCAATGATCTTAGACAGGGCTGACAGATTAGAGATTGGTCTATAATTCTTGAGTTCGTCCTTATTCAACGATGATTTTTTAATGATAGGGGTCACACTAGTGTGTTTTAGTGAAGATGGAAATATGCCATTATGAAGGCTGTTGTTCACGATGGTTGAGATGGCAGGAGACAGAATATCTGAGAACTCCTTTAACAGCCAGGTTGGTATGGTCAAGATCACAAGTTTTAGATGGCATTTTATTGATTAAATTTTCTATTTCCTTTGGTGATGTTGGCTCGAATTCTGAGAGAGTAGAGCTAGGTCCAGGATTAGAATTCTCAGAAGCGATACATAAAGTAGATGGATTTTGATGATTAAGGTGGTCTCTAATTTTAGCTACCTTATCAATAAAGAAATTGTTGAAGTTTTCACACATTTTCATTGAATCTTTAACAATACTGGGAACATAAGGACTGAGCAGACCAGCTGTTATTTTAAACAGCTCTTTGGTATTGCCCTTATTCTGATATATAGAGTTCTTAATGTGTCTTCGTTTGGTGTCAGTCAGCATTTTGTTAATTTTATTACGGATGGCTTTATAATGATTCTTGTTACTGTCTATTGTTTGATTTTGATTTCGACAATTTTCGTTCCATACGCCTCAGTTCTTGCTTAGTATTTCGAATGTCTTCAGTGTACCATCGGCAATTGGGTCTTATGGTGATGGTGCCACTTTTAATGGGAACAAACGAATCAATGATTTTACTAATTTCGTAATTGAAAAGTTTCACTTGGTCGTCAACACTTTCAATGTGTTTGATCTTCTTGTTGATATTAGCTTCTAAAATTGACGATTTTAGGTCATTCAAGTTGATATTTTTCTTTTTTCTACATTTAATGGTCTTTTTTGTTGGCATAGCTTTGTGTAATGCCAAAGTGAAAGATACACAGTGGTGATCAGAGAAATGTGGATTGGAAACTACCAGGGATGTAATCGACGGTCATCATTTGTGTGTGTAATTACTAAATCAAGGATATGCCCAGCTATGTGTGTACTTTCATCAACGTGTTGAACTAAATTGAAACTGTCAAGCAGAATTAATAATTTTTTAGCATCGTCGTTGTCATGGTCATCAATGTGAAGGTTGAAATCTGCAGAGTTTTTTTCAAAAACTAAGTCCTCAAATTCATCTATAAAATCATTTATGTAAATTTTCTTATTTCTTTGGTCAGGTCTATAGACAACCACAATTCGAAACAGTTGACCATTGTGATTGAGTGTGATTTCAAGATGTTCAAAAGTGATTTTATGTTGATTTTCAACTTTATTAATTCCAAGGCTTTCTTTATAAATAACTGTAAGTCCACCTCCTCTGTTGGACGATGGTCTGTTTTGCCATTTGAAAGTATAGCCAACGGGTATGAGGTGGGCAAGGATGACTTCATCACCTGTATTGAAAAGCCAACTCTCTGTTATTTTGGTTTTGTTCGATGATGTAGTCGGAGAGAACAATAGCTTTATTCCCTACAGACCTGGTATTCAATAGAATGACGTTGAGTTGTAAACTTTTTTTATACTGTGATGAATCAAGTTGGTCTTCGTTGCTGGCTCGAGTTGTTTTAATGGCGAGAGGGTTTGAAGGGTTCCCTCTGTTTTGTTTTTTCCTCCGACTTTTTGTTCCCCTGCGTGCTCGTTTATGAGTGTGTTTGTATATGTTGCATACTTTCAGTGTGTTAGCAACTAAGGGAGTTGTCAAAACCTTATTGTGCTTCAGTGCAAGTAGTTCACACGTACTATATTTATTTACGTCTGTACTATTTATAATGAACATGACCATCAGTGATGAAGAGATCATAAAAATCACACACAGCGTAAATAGTAAAATTTTAAAACACGATTGCCAATCGAAATGATGAAAAGAGTTCACAGAAGACAACACTGGTGTAAATCGTATAAATTTAAAACATCGATGATAAAAATTGATCAAAATTCACGAAATTCAAATTAAAAGTCCAGAGAAAATGACGCCATCAGAAACACGGCACAAAGACGAAGAAGATGATATAAATTTTATGAAAATCCACGTTAGAGAAATGCTTAAAAATTGTAAATAAATACAGAGCGTGAACGGAGCTGCCAGTCGAGCTAACGGTCTCTCTGTCATCACCTAGTAGTAGGCAAAATGAGATTACTGACTGAAGAAAACAAACAGAGAAGAAAGCCTCTAAACGCAAAAATAGAGGAACTAAATAAACCAATAGTAAAACATATATACCAATCCAGGATAAAAAAATTATCAGTGAAGGGCAGATGGATCTGAATGATAGCACAATAGAAGAAAAGTGGCAAATGTATAAAGAAACACTCCTCAGTTGTACTGAAGAGGTTTGTGGTAGGAAACAAATTAAAGGAGATAGGAAAAGAACACCATGGTGGAATGAGAATGTCAAGAATAAAATCAAAGCAAAGACGAATGCCTGGAAGAAATACTTGCAAACAAAGAGACCAGAGGATAGGATAGATTCATAAGTAAAAGAACTATCGCCAAAGAAGAAGTTAGGAAAGCAAAACACGAACAATGGGAAGAGTTTGGACAAAGACTTCAAGAAAGCTATCAAGGGAATCAAAAATTGTTCTGGGGAACAATGAAGAGCATGAGAAGACCAAAGCATGCCCAATATGACAAATTAAGAACGCCAAAGGAGAAATAATGAAAGGAGACAGCAAAATCATGGAAAAGCGGAAAAAGTATTTTCACCAATTACATAATCCCTCAGAACATATGAAACAAGGAGTAAAGATCAGTTAGTAAGAGTAACAAGTAATCCAGAGGAGACAGCTGAAGATGTAGATATATATATATATATCAATGGAAGAAATCCAAACAGCTATAACTTAAAGAACAATTAGTAAGAGTAACAAGTAAAGTAATCTAAAGGAGACAGCTGAAGATGTAGATATCTCAATGGAAGAACTCCAAACAGCTATAAGAAAAGTGAAATTAGGAAAGACCCAGGAGCAGATCAAGTTTATCCAGAAAGGATTAAAAACCAAGGGAGAGAGGCAGACAAACTATAACATGCAATATGTCAACAAGAATGGAAGTCAAAACAGGTGCTAGACAACTGCAAGAAGAGAACGGTAGTACCAACACACAAGAAAGGATCAACTATGGAAGGCTCAAACTATAGAGGGATATCACTACTTAGCGTACCAGGAAAAGTGTTTGCCAGAATTCTAGAAATGAGACTAAACAAAAGGATAGAGGATCAGATTGAAGAACACCAGGGTGGATTTAGACCAGGAAGAAGTGTACAAGACCACATGTTTACAATTAGACAAATAATAGAAAAATTCCTTGAGAGAAATATTGATTTGCACCTCTGTTTTATTGACTTAGAAAAGGCATTTGACACTATGGGGAAGGACGAACTATGGCATTCCTTAATAGAACACAATGTAGAGCAAAATTTAATAGAAGCCATTAAATGTTTTTACAATAAACCAACATGTGCACTGAGAGTAGCTGGAAATGTATCTGAAGAATATGATGTAGATGTAGGAGTAAGACAGGGTTGTATCCTAAGTCCTCTTTTGTTTATCACATTTATGGATTCAGTTGCAAAGGCATCCTCAAAAGTGAAGAAATTGAATGTAGGTATGTGGAAACTCAAACCAGTAAATGTATCAATGCTTTCCTTTGCTGATGATTTAGTTCTGTTTGGAAAATCAGAAAGGGACCTCCAGTTGAATATCGTTTCTATGGCAACCAAGGACGCTACAAACGTTTCAATGATATAGGATGACTGTATTTTGACAGTTACTCATGAACATACAAAAAGCAAAAACTAAAACTCAAAAGCAGAAAAAATCACTTCAGTTGCTTGTGGAAGAGAGGAATAAACATGGCACTGAAGTCACTGAAAACATCTTATACCTATGAGAAACAACTCTCGAGTCATTTACACAACTAAACAGATTATCATCAGTTGAATAGCACTTTTCTCAAATGTTTTGGTTTTGGTGTTTTTTCCCCCTGATAGTGATGTCGTCAAGTTGACCGCTCAGTTTGTGGCCAGAAACGGCCGCCAGTTCTTGAAGACCGTGATGCAGAGGGAGCAGTGGAACTCTTCCTTTTACTTTCTCAGGCCCCAGCACAGCCTCTTCACCTACTTTACTAAGCTTGTGGAGCAATACACCAAGGTTAGTACAGTGGTCTCCGCCTAAGAGGCCAGTCGTTGGGAGACAACAAAATGTGGCCTCTCAGCAGGACTGTCTCTAGGCAGATGTTAAATACTTAGGGCGGGGGGGGGGGTAGCCTAGATAATCTTTAGCTAGACTGCAATCATCTTTTTAATCCGGTTGGAGTCTGCCGTCTACATGAAAGAGCCTGAAACTGACCAAGAACGACTAGCAGAGATTCTAGTGGGGGTTTTTTCTGGCCTACAACACGGTGTAAATGTAGCATGGCTGACATGTTCTAGATGGTGAGAAATGTGGCATTGCCGATCTGAATTTGCATTTTTGTTTTGTTGTGTTGATTTTGGTAGACCGTTTGGTCTTAGCCAGACCAAAGGTTTTCGAAACAGCTTCTTATACATAATGATTAAAGAGGAAAATTGGATGAAAAGTTTCCTTGAGTTTTCCGGGTAAACCTCCCCCACCCCTCCCCTCCCCCGGTCCAGATAGGTGGATAGATACCTAGTCCCATCAGAGACAGATGATAACAAAGAAGGCCCTATGTGCAGATCACAACATTATGTACGTTAAAGATTCCTTGGCTGTTTATGGGGAAGTCCGGGCAAAATTGAAAATCCTACCAAAACGCAGAGATCATCTTAGTTGTAAAAATCAAATAACATTTTTATCTTTGTGTATTCCTTGCCTTTCATTGTGTCTCATCTCTTACATTATACCTTTGCAGATTCTCATTCCTCCAAAGAACCTGAAAGAAAAACTCCTTAACGAAAGTAATTCACCAAAAGAGGTAACTTTTAACAATGTACCATGAATGGAATTTTGCCATGATGACGTTTTGTAGTTAGTTTCTATGCGGTGGGTTCTGAAGCATCAAAGTCTCACAGAGTTTTCTTCAGACATACAGCTGGGCAGTGATGCCAATTCCATGGAATTTTTATGGAACGACGAATCTTGCAAACCGTTGAGTCTATGACATGTCCCAGAAATGGAAAAAAAAAAAGAAGTTCCTTCAGGGCCATTGTGGCCCATGGAGCCTGAGCGTATCCCTGTTTCCGCGCCTTGAAGCGGAACATGTGATAATAATAGTCTCACATCATGGACAAGACTCCAGAGTTGTTTTTCATAGGTATAACATGTTTTCAGTGAGTTATTACTCCCCAAGCTAGTGCTTGAACCCATTTGCACCTGGGTCGAGTGGGGGAAATGCGTGCTGAGTGTCTTTCCACAGGGATCACGCTGTCGGACCTAGCTTTGCTAGGATGTGAACCCAGGACCACACGGTTTTAAGTTTGCCACCGACGTCCATATACCAGAAAGTTTTGGTTAGTTGCAACACTATTGATGTCAAATGCAAAGTTTTGTCCACATGCCCATTGTCATGATTTTACCATGAAATGGGAATGAAACAAAAAGGAAAGAAGGAAGTGTATATAAATCAAGAATTTCGTTACGCCAGTGATTGAAGGTTGGGGTAATATTTATTGTTGTGTGTTTCCCAAACCAGCCTGTAAGGAGGAATTAGGACTGAGAACGGATCATTTTTCCAGAAATGGGTCTTTTCCCTAGGCTTGGGTCTTTCCAGCGGAAACATTTCTTTATCCCAGGAACCGGTTCTTTCTCCTAGGAAGAGGTCTTTCTGCCAGGCTTGGTCTTAGCTTATACCATGAGTTATTCTCATCTGTGTTTCAATCATGCTCACTGTTTAAGCTGCCAATGAGGTAGGCGATGAGATGCTGCTAGGAAGAGAGGAGTGTACAGAGACAGAGATAAGAAAAGGACCGGATACATCTGAGGTGGACTCTTATCTACTCATCTATCTGTCTATCTAAGTATCTATTATACAACTGACCATCTATATATTTACATATTCACACATGATTGCTCTTGTTCTGTTCACAGATTTTGGATCAAGTCAAATACAGGGTAGAATGGGCCAAGCATCAGGATAGAGAGAAGAAGAAAGAGGAAGAAGCGGTAGAGAAAGAGAGAGGTGAACAAAGCTGTTGTCTGATTTGTGTGTTAAGCTTTGTAACAATACAACTCACGAGTAGACTCAAAACAGGGAGAGAGAGGGGGGGGGGGGGGGGGGCAGATGATACCATTATATTGTACTAAACCCCTCTTGTTATTTTATTTGAATTATTAAATTTCCATTTACACTACACAATTTTATAGTTATCTTGTAATCAAATCATATTTTATTTCATTGACATTCACTATGAGTTGTACGTACTATGAAATGTCACTGTAAAGCGCTCAAAGGTCAATCTAATATTGATGATGAGTGCTATAGAAATGTATTTTATTATTACTATTATTATTATTATTATTACTATTATTATTATTATTATTATTATTGGGATAGGACAGGGGAACCCTTGCTAAACGTTTTTCGGTACAAACTTTTTCACAGAAAAGTTTTATCGCTTTTAACTTTTCACAGTACAGGATTGACTTTAATTCTCATGGTACAAGAAACGCTTGCTCTACTTTTCACAGAAACAGATTGACTTTAATTTTTATGGTACAAGAAACACTTGCTCTACTTTTCACAGTACACGACAGATTTCTTTACTCAGTACAAAGCACGCTTGCTCTACTTTTCACAGATTTACTTTAATTCTCATGGTACAAGAAACGCTTGCTCTACTTTTCACAGTACACGACAGATTTACTTTAATTCTCATGGTACATTTCTACTTTTCACAGTACTGGACAGATTTACTTTAATTCTCATGAAACACTTGCTCTACTTTTTACAGTAAAAGAAAAGCTCGCTTTATTTTTTACAGCGGGCAATGAGATGAGAAGAAAAACTTGTTTTATTTTTTACAGTACAAGAAAAACTTGTTTTATTTTTTGCTGTGCAAGAAAAACTTGCTCTACTTTTTACAGTACAAGAAAAACTTGGTTTATTTTATACAGTGCAAGAAAAACTTGCTCTATTTTACAGTAGAAGAAAAACTTGTTTTATTTTTACTGTGCAAGAAAAACTTGGTTTATTTTTTTACAGTGCAGGAAAAACTTGCTCTACTTTTTACAGTGCAAGAAAAGCTTACTTTTTTTTTACAGTGCACGAAAAGCTTACTTTATTTTTTACAGTGCAAGAAAAGCTTACTTTATTTTTTTACAGTGCAAGAAAAGCTTACTTTATTTTTTACAGTGCAAGAAAAACTTACTTTATTTTTTACAGTAGAAGAAAAGCATCCTTTATTTTTTACACTGCAAGAAAAACTTACTTTATTTTTACAGTAGAAGAAAAGCATCCTTTATTTTTTACAGTAGAAAGAAAAGCATCCTTTATTTTTTACACTGCAAGAAAAACTTACTTTATTTTTTACAGTAGAAGAAAAAGCATCCTTTATTTTTTTGTTAGAAGAAAAGCATCCTTTATTTTTTACACTGCAAGCAAAAACTTTATTTTTTACACTGCAAGAAAAACTTGTTTTATTTTTACAGTGCAAGAAAAACTTGTTTTATTTTTTACAGTGCAAGAAAAAGCTTACTTTTATTTTTTACAGTGCAAGAAAATCTTACTTTATTTTTTACACTGCAAGAAAAACTTACTTTATTTTTTACAGTTCTTACTTTACAGTGCAAGAAAAATCTTACTTTATTTTTTACACTGCAAGAAAAACTTGCATTTTTTACAGGAAAAGAAAAACTTACTTTATTTTTTACAGTGCAAAGAAAAACTTACTTTATTTTTTAGAAGAAAAGCATCCTTTGTTTTTTACAGTGCAGAAAAACTTGCCTTAATTTTTTACAGTAGGAGAAAAACCTGTTTTATTTGTTACAGTGCCAGAAAAGCATCCTTTACTTTTTACACTGCAAGAAAAACTTGTTTCATTTTTTACACTGCAAGAAAAGCTTGTTTTATTTTTTACACTGCAAGAAAAGCCTTTTTACTTTTTACACTGCAAGAAAAACTTACTTTATTTTTTACACTGCAAGAAAAACTTACTTTATTTTTTACACTGCAAGAAAAACTTTTTATTTTTTACACTGCAAGAAAAACTTACTTTATTTTTTACACTGCAAGAAAAAACTTACTTTATTTTTTACACTGCAGGAAAAACTTACTTTATTTTTTACACTGCAAGAAAAGCTTGTTTTATTTTTTTACAGTGCAAGAAAAACTTACTTTATTTTTTACATTGCAAGAAAAAACTTGCCTTAATTTTTTACAGTAGAAGAAAAACCTGTTTTATTTGTTACACTGCAAGAAAAACTTACTTTAATTTTTACATTGCAAGAAAAACTTGCTCTATTTTTTACACTGCAAGAAAAACTTACTTTATTTTTTACACTGCAAGAAAAGCTTGTTTTATTTTTTTACAGTGCAAGAAAAACTTACCGTATTCTTTTTTTTTAGTAAAAAAACCAAGAAGCCTTTTTAACTCTGTACTGTATTAGGGAGCTCCTTTGACTTATTTGACTATAGAAGTAAAACGCAAGTGTTGTGTCTTTCAGTGGCCTACTCTCAAATAGACTGGCATGACTTTGTGGTGGTTGAGACAGTGGACTTTCAACCCTTAGAAGCAGGTAAAGATGTTGTGTTGTGTTGTGTTGTGTGAACACGTGTGCAAGTGGTTAGATGTGGTTGGACCTTTACTTTTTGCTGGCTGATGTCTCGTTATATATCTGTTTCTCATGGGGGAGGGGGTGGGGGGGGGGGCGCGTTGATTGAAGATAAGTCAGTGCACCTGCACTTGTCCAGCGATGCAGACTACAAGTCCTGTCTTCATCTCTCTCTTTTTTTCTTCCCGCATGTGTAGAATACGTCACCAAAGTCAATGTGCTCCAATGAGTCATCTTCCTTGTAATTTGTGGTTATTATCTTTTTACTTTTTCCCTCTTGGTGGGCGGTTAATGATAGCCTCTGGCAATGTAAGGTTCTTTCAATCATGTTTTGGACATGACGCTACTCTGAGGCAGGGTTTTTTTACTCCCAAAGCTAGTGCTTGTACCCATTTGCACCTGGGTCGAGTGGGGAAAATGTATGTTAAGTGCCTTTCCCAAGGGAACACAACGTTAGGCCTAGCTTTGGTAGGATTTAAACTTGGGATCTCATGATGCACAGTCCAGCAGCTTAACCATTCTGCCACCAAGGCCCCATAGCCTCTGGTAGGACGGTCCTACTTATTTCCTTTCATTTCCGTTACATCTCTGGCTCTCATCTTGCCATTTCCTCTTTAATTCGCTCCGAAAGTGCTACGTGTGATGAACGTAGTATATTTCGATCAAATCAGTCGAATCAACCTGTCGTTTTCCTTCCTAAGCCATGGGTGGCGGGGGGAGGGCTGCTGGTAGGTCTTGCTTTCTTTCCTTTCACTCTACTTATATATATATATATTTCATCTTGTTGTTTCCTTTTAATCCACCCTGAGATCACCGCAATGGGGAGACGGGGTAAATATCAACTTAAAGCAATGAAACAAACCTTCCCGTCGTAGAAATGATGGGGCACATTCGTTGTTGTGATTGTTTCATTATTTTTTTTATTAAAAAAATTGTTTCCTCCTTCAGGCAACTTACCTCCTCCCACGACGCCCGAAGAAGTAGGAGCCCGCATTTTGCACATGGAACGCTTTGTCAAGGGAGAGATCCCGTAAGTATCCAGGGTTCACTGGTTTTCGATTTAAGTTACAATTGTGTTCATGTCTTTGGCCCTTTGAGGGGACTCGGTGGTTCAGGGGTGAGATGTCTGCCTCTCAACCCAAAGATCAGGGGTTGAAACCCTGCCGATGGCGGAAAAAAATTTTGTAAGTTAAAAAAAAAAAATTATGAGTGTGAAACTTGTGGGGTCCAGTATCTCTAACGAGGTTAGGAAGCAGTGTGAAATTTGTGGGGTTCCGTATCTCCAACGAGGTTAGGAAGCAGTATGAAACTTGTGGGGTTCAGTATCTCTAACGAGGTTAGGAAGCCGTGTGAAACTTGTGGGGTTCAGTATCGAGGTTAGGAAGCTGTATGAAATTTGTGGGGTTCCGTATCTCCAAGGAGGTAAGGAAGCAGTGTGAAACTTGTGGGGTTCCGTATCTCCAACGAGTTTAGGAAGCAGTATGAAATTTGTGGGGTTCCGTATCTCCAAGGAGGTTAGGAAGCAGTATGAAATTTGTGGGGTTCCGTATCTCCAACGAGGTTAGGGCAAAACTTGTGGGGTTCAGTATCTCCAACGAGGTAAGGAAGCAGTGTCAAACTTGTGGGGTTCAGTATCTCCAACGAGATTAGGAAGCAGTATGAAACTTGTGGGGTTCAGTATCTCCAACGAGGTTAGGAAGCAGTATGAAACTTGTGGGGTTCAGTATCTCCAACGAGATTAGGAAGCAGTATGAAACTTGTGGGGTTCAGTATCTCCAACGAGGTTGGAAGCAGTGAAACTTGGGGGTTCAGTATCTCCAACGAGATTAGGAAGCAGTGTCAAACTTGTGGGGTTCAGTATCTCCAACGAGGTTAGGAAGCAGTGTCAAACTTGTGGGGTTCAGTATCTCCAACGAGGTTAGGAAGCAGTGAAACTTGTGGGGTTCAGTATCTCCAACGAGGTTAGGAAACACACTGCTCTAGGCGCCTTAAGTTCTCTTGTGAAGCGTGACTGTTAGTAACAGTGAAAAGTATCGTCACTCACTGACTGTTTGTCATATTTTGTCTGTCTTACTATTTGTCATACTGTTTGTCTTATTATTTGTCTATTTGTCTTACTGTCTGTCTTACTATTTGTCATACTGTTTGTCTTACTATTTGTCTTACTGTCATACTGTCTGTCTTACTATTTGTCTTACTGTCTGTCTTATATTTGTCTTACTATTTTGTCTTACTGTCTGTCTTACTATTTGTCATACTGTTTGTCTTACTATTTATCTTACTGTCTGTCTTACTATTTGTCTTACTGTTTGTCATATTGTCTGTCTTACTATTTGTCTTACTTTAGTTAAATTGTTTGTCTTACTATTTGGCATACTCAGGGATTCAACTTTTCCGGTTTAAACTGGATTTCCGGTTTTCCCGATATTTTGCGTTTAGAAAAAAATCCCCAGAATTTCTACACTGGAGGTAAAATTACTAACGCATCGTATCATAGTAATATCTCTCTCTCTCTCTCTATCTACTTGTGTTTCTTCGTAAATCTAGATCTAGCTCTAATCTTTCAATCTACATCCTAGATCTCAATCTTAGACTGCTGTTTTACACTTTATGGATTTTCATATCCCGTGTCAATGTCATATTTATCTTCATCTATGATATTGATCATTTTGATCTATAGCTGGATCTAGAGCTCTAGATAGATCTAGAATGGTGCCTAATTGAGGTCTTGCAATTTGTTACTGGAAACTGAATGATCAGCATGGTCTGACTAGCCAAACTGAAAGTGGTGGAGAGTCAAACGTGATGTTTCAAAATTTGATTCTAGTGTCAAGAATAAATGCAAGTGGAAAAATGGTTGGAACGTGTACATGAAGATGGGGAGTTTCTTTTGTTTTTTTCTGCCTGGGCCCTAGATCTATGTGAGGAAATTGTGATCAGCTGGTATCGCACAGTGCACTATGACTATGCTATGTGTTAAGCTGACATCAACTGGCAAGAAAGCTTTTGAAATGCATGCCAAATCAAAGGAGCACAAACGCTTTGTGAAGACCAAAAGACTTCAACTTGCTTTCTGATGGTGGTGGTCACTTTCAAATTGATTTAGATTTAAATATATAATTTGAAATGTTTTATTTCAGTCCACTGTGCAGGACTTTCAAATTCATTTCAGTTTATTTGCAGTTAGAGTATAGGCCTATGTGTCTTCTTGTCTTTTGGGGCAGATCACAAGAAGATGAAATGTTATTGTTGTTAAGTTTCAATAACCCAAACTTAGATGATCTGCTAGGCAAAATGCCTTCGATTTCCCTTGAACCACACAAAATTTTCCGTCAGACCGGGGCTCCGCTGCCCTGGGTCCCCACCGACAGATTTTTCAGTTTTTTTGGGGGCTCTGATTGCATCCCTGTATCCTGTTTTGTCTTACTGTTTGTCTTGCTTGAGTTTAATTGTCTGTCTTACTATTTGTCATACCAATTGTCTTACTTTAGTTTCATTGTTTGTCTTCCTATTTGTCATACTATTTATCTTATTGTTTGTCTTACTATGTGTCTTACTGTCTTGTTATACCTCCAGATGGACGATGCCGTGGAAATGGAAGTCGAGTCAGAAGGAGAAGAGGAAGAGTCCGATGAAGAGGAGGAGGAAAGGGACACCACCAGACCTATCCTTACTGACAACCGAACTCAGGTCAGATTTTTCTCCCACGAACTGTGACATTGGTGCAGGGTTGGGTTGGGTTTTTTTTAAATCGTCGCTATTTTTATGTTAACATCATGCTTAACTGACTCAAGTCACCTCTCTGTCAAAATTGCTTACAGGTAATCTGCTGGCTACATTGAGACAGATGACACCATTTGTTTTGAGGGTGAGCGTTGCCGTATCTGTCAACACTGAGAGGGTGCAGTGACCGTGGATGGCAAAAGACAAATAAGAAACCGGGGAAGGGGTGGACTCTGGCAGAGTGGAAAGAAATATGAAATAGAAATGAAAGGCCTACCCTGATGTTATTCGGATACATCCTCGGGCGAGAGAGAAGCGCGCAACTAACAAATCCATGATTAATAATTACTTCAAAGAGCTAACTAACAAATCCATGATTATTAATTACTTCTTTCAAAGAGCTAACAAATCCATGATTATTAATTACTTCAAAGAGCTAACAAATCCATGATTATTAATTACTTCAAAGAGCTAACAAATCCATGATTAATTACTTTAAATTAACTTCAAATTACTTTAAAGAGCTAACAAAAATCCATGGTTAATTACTTTAAATAGCTAACTAACAAATCCATGGTTACAAATCCATCCATGTTAATTACTTTAACAAATCCATGAATTACTTTAAATAGCTAACTAACAAATCCATGGTTAATTACTTTAAAGAGCTAACTAACAAATCCATGATTAATTATCTAACTAACAAATGGTTAATTATTTCAAAGAGCTAACTAACAAATTAATGATTAATTATTTCAAAGAGCAAACTACAAAGAGACGAGGTAGACCAAAACACAACACTTGTGACACAACCCTCAGACAAGACCTCAAAAGGGTGAAACTACAATTCAAGACACTGCAAGACCTCAAAAGGGTAAAACTAAATTCAAGACACTACAAGACCTCAAAAGGGTAAAACTACAATTCAAGACACTACAAGACCTCAAAAGGGTACTACAATTCAAGACACTACAAGACCTCAAAAGGGTGAAACTACAATTCAAGACACTACAAGACCTCAAAAGGGTAAAACTACAATTCAAGACACTACAAGACCTCAAAAGGGTGGTGAAACTACAATTCAAGACACTACAAGACCTCAAAAGGGTAAAAACTACAATTCAAGACACTACAAGACCTCAAAAGGGTAAAACTACAATTCAAGACACTACAAGACCTCAAAAGGGAAACTAAAACTACAATTCAAGACACTACAAGACCTCAAAAGGGTGAAACTACAATTCAAGACACTACAAGACCTCAAAAGGGTAAAAACTACAATTCAAGACACTACAAGACCTCAAAAGGGTAAAACTACAATTCAAGACACTACAAGACCTCAAAAGGGTAAAACTACAATTCAAGACACTACAAGATCTCAAAAGGGTAAAACTACAATTCAAGACACTGCAAGACCTCAAAAGGTAAAACTACAATTCAAGACACTGCAAGACCTCAAAAGGGTAAAACTACAATTCAAGACACTGCAAGACCTCAAAAGGATAAAACTACAATTCAAGACACTACAAGACCTCAAAAGGAAAAACGACAATTCAAGACACTGCAAGACCTCAAAAGGGTAAAACACAATTCAAGACACTACAAGACCTCGAAGACACACAACATTGCACAAAAAGACAGGAATGGAGGCACATGACTGCAACAATATACAAGGCAACCCAGGCAGCATTAAGTCATGTTAAGCATACCCTGGTATATGGTGAAAAGGCAGTGATGATGCAGTATTATTCCCTTTGAGCAGAGGAAGGGCACAGCGGAGAATTAGAAGTGTCGTGTCGTGTCGCCTTCAGGTCAACGCTGTGGTTCTGACTTTATAATGACAAACAGCGAGTCAAGGGGCGCGTCGAAAGTGATGAATAAGGACATGAAACGATATTAAAGCCCCTAAGGAACAAACACAAGACATATTATAAGGGTTCGGGTGAGGTGTCACCTTTCTCTTGCAACAACAAATGTTGGTATTTCAAATGATTTTCACTGGAACTCAACCAGCATAAGCCAGTTTTGTTACATTTTTTTTCAAATGAACCTTTTGTTTTTTACTTCCTCTGATTTTTTTCTTTGTTGTTGTTATTTAGGGGCAGAATATGGAAGATTCATCAGAGAATTCGAGGAGGAAGAGGAAGAAGAAGACAGTAGAGGCATGGACAGAGCTGTTCCCCCTCCGCCACCTCCCCGCGCCACCAAAGGAAGCAGCGCTCCTCCTCCCCTCCCTCCAACACCCGACCAAGTCATCATCAAGAACTACAATCCCAAAGGTACGATTTCAATTTGTTTTCTTCCTCTTTTTGGTGCCAAGTCAATCCCAAAGGTTATTTTTTGTTTTGTTTTATTTTGGTGCCAATACAATTTTTTTTGTTTTATTTTGATCCCATGTGTTTGGGGTGTTCTGTTTTGTTTTTGTTTTGTTTGTGTCTTTCTGTAGCCAATACAAGCCCAAAGGTTTGATTTCACTTTACTGGTTCTTTTGGTGCCAATACAAGCCCAAAGGTTTAATTTCACTGTATTGGTCCTTTTGGTGCCAATATAATCCCAAAAGGTTTGATTTCATTCCTGTTGGATTTGAGATTATTTTGTTTTTTACTTTTTGATGCCAGAGCTCGACAAACCTCTAGATGGACCTCTATACGTGCTTACTGTTTTTGCTCCTCTGAGCTTTTGGTTAAAACAAGTTATGGTAATCATGATGAGGATGACGATAATCATGACATAATAATTGACTTGTATAACGCCCACACAACGTACTTAAAGTGGTCCCAGACACTTCGTATAGATAGCCGTGAAAATATACAATACAATGATTGGAAATGTGTAAAAATTTGTCACGTTTTTAAAAATATTTTTCTCCTCCACTTAGTCAAACCAACTCCACCGTCTGAGTCTGCTGCGGATCAGTTCATGATTTCTCCCCATCACTGGAGAGAAATTCCCAGCCCACAAAGTGCAGGAGCACATGAGAATAGGTAAGTAATACACCCTTGTGTGCATTGTGTGTGAATTGCCTGTGAATTGGCTGTGAAATGTATGAAATGTTGTGTGAATTGCCTGTGAAATGTTGTGTGAATTGTTTGTAGAATGTTGTGTGAATTGCCTGTGAAATGTGTGAAATGTTGTGTGAATTGGCTGTGAAATGTTGTGTGAATTGTTTGTAGAATGTTGTGTGAATTATTTGTAGAATGTTGTGTGAATTGCCTGTGAAATGTTGTGAAATGTTGTGTGAATTGTTTGTAGAATGTTGTGTGAATTGCCTGTGAAATGTTGTGTTGAATTGTTTGTAGAATGTTGTGTGAATTGCCTGTGAAATGTTGTGTGAATTGTTTGTAGAATGTTGTGTGAATTGGCTGTGAAATGTTGTGTGAATTGTTTGTAGAATGTTGTGTGAAATGTGAAATGTTGTGAATTGTTTGTAGAATGTTGTGTGAATTGGCTGTGAAATGTGTGAAATGTTGTGTGAATTTTCTGTGAAATTTGAAGATTTCAGTTTACAGTAACACTGATAATGAATGTAAAGCATGCAATTTCATTGCATTCATATAAAGCCTGCAGTGTTGAATTGATGTGAAACAAAGAGTATTGTATTCGTGAGAGATACTTCATATTTGGTTTTTGTTGTTCTTTAGTCTCTGAAGGTTATGTATCATGAGAGACAAGTCCGGACTGGTTTGGGGTTTTTTTTTTTACCTGTGAAAACTGTAAAGCTGAGTACAGTGAGAAACAAGCCCTGTTTGATTATTTTTTATACCTGTGAAAACTGGAAAACTGTTTATGATTAGAGACAAGCCCTGCTTGATCATTTTTTTAGCTGTGAAAACTGTAAAGCTGTATTTGATTGGAGACATGCCCTGTTTGATCGTTCTTTTTTACCTGTGAAAGCTGTAAAGCTGTGTATGATGAGAGACAGGCACTGTAACGCTGTTACAATGAGAGACAAGCTCTGTTTCATTGTTTTTACCTGTGAAAGGTGTGTATGATGAGAGACAAAACCTGTTTTATTGTTTTTTACCTATGAAAACTGTAAAGTTGTGTGCAATTAGAGACAAGCTGTGTTTGATTGTTTTTTTTACCTGTGAAAACTGTAAAGCTGTGTATGATGAGACAAGCCCCGTTTTATTGTTTTTTACCTGTGAAAACTGTAAAGCTGTGTGTGATGAGAGACTAGCCCTGTTTTATTGTTTTTACCTGTGAAACTGTAAAGCTGTGTGTGATGAGAGACTAGCCCTGTTTTATTGTTTTTTTTACCTGTGAAAACTAGCTGTGTGTGATGAGAGACTAGCCCTGTTTTATTGTTTTTACCTGTGAAAACTAAAGCTGTGTATGATGAGAGACAAGCCCTGTTTGATTGTTTTCTTTTACCTGTGAAAACTAAAGCTGTGTGCGATGAGAGACAAGCCCTGTTTTTGTTTTTTTTTACCTGTGAAAGATGTAAAGCTGTGTACGATTAGAGACAGGCCCTGTTTGATTGTTTTTTTTACCTGTGAAAGATGTAAAGCTGTGTGCGATGAGAGACAGGCCCTGTTTTATTTTTTTTTACCTGTGAAAGATGTAAAGCTGTGTGCGATTAGAGACAGGCCCTGTTTGATTGTTTTACCTGTGAAAGATGTAAAGCTGTGTGCGATGAGAGACAGGCCCTGTTTGATTGTTTGTTTTAGCTGTGAAAAAAAGTGCATGATGAGAGACAGGCCCTGTTTGATTGTTTTTTTAGCTGTGAAAAAAAGTGCATGATGAGAGACAGGCCCTGTTTGGTTGTTTTGCTTTTTACCTGTGAAAGAAGTGCATGATGAGAGACAGGCCCTGTTTGATTGCTGTTTACCTGTGAAAGAAGTGCATGATGACAGAGACAGGCTCTGTTTGATTGTTTTTTTTACCTGTGAAAGAAGTGCATGATGAGAGACAGGCCCTACTTAATTGTTTTGGCCCTACTTGATTGTTTGTTTTAGCTGTGAAAAAAGTGTATGATGAGAGACAGGCCCTGTTTGGTTGTTTGTTTTACCTGTGAAAGAAGTTTGTGATGAGGTATTAGATTGTTTTCCTTACCTTTGAAGGCTGTGTGTTATGAGAGACGTGTTGTGTGGCTATCCTTCCAGGTTTGTTGGACCCAAAGTGGATGGAGGATCGGCAGAGGTCCATGGCAGAGAATCAAGATACCGAAGTTCTGGCCCCCGGTCGGCCATCGATTCCAGTTTGAAGCAGTTGGCCGAAAGATCGATCCGATATTTTCGGCGTCGGTACTGAAGAGACCCAGATTGGTAAAAGGTTTGTGACGTAGAAACGTAGATATGCCATGATC